>JAMXBB010000012.1:31072011-31358576 GCA_024138015.1 Lumnitzera littorea
ATATATATATATATATATATATATATTAAAGTTATGTAAGTTTTGGTTTTAGCAAAAATAGATCAAAGAAAATATTTGAATAGAAAATTACTAGTATAATAAAAAAGGCATATTGATAAGGATATAAGTATTATACTATCTTTTTTCATGATAACTTTGCTTGATTGTCTCATTACTAATGCTAAAAAAAGAAATATCATTTTGAATAGAAGTTATTACTCAATCAACTATTCAATAATCCACATTCATTTTACTAAAATTAATTGTAAAAAAAAAAAAAAAAACTAAACCGCATCTATAGTTGGCACTATTTATTGATAGTTTATGTGATAATACTTGAATATTTATAATATGAACAATATAATTATTATCTATGGTGTATTACTAATAAAAATTTAAAAAAATTAATAAATATAAAAAGGACAGATATCTTTTAAGTAATAAATGCATATATAAAAAGTAAATTGATGTAACAAATGCATATATGAAAAGTAAAATGACAAATATGAGAATTGAATGAAACTAAAACTAGGGCTAGTATTATGGGATCTAGACACGATAAACTCAGACATGACACAATACGATTTAAATGAGTTATTGTATAGAAAATTTTGATATGAGACACAAATGGGTCAGACCTCTTTAGATACAGTGAAATTCATGTTCGGGTTTAAGTCTAGACACCAGACTAATTTATGAACATGTTTAAATAAACATGTCTTGTAAGCAAAATGTGTTCGACCTGTGAACCCATTATATTTAACTTTTAATTTATTTTTCAAACAATGAGAGTCTAAGATAAATAATGAAATACCATACCAAAAAATAAAAAAATAATATAGTAAGTCTTTTATTTTCTTTCAACTTAGACAAACTTAGGGTTTTAACTTTCGTTATTCCTATTTTCAATTGCTCTTCGTTGCGACTTCTTTTTCGCCTCTTCGTCTCAACTTTTTTATTTCAGTTAGTAGGATAAGGAGATCTTCTTTGTCAACTTGAAATATAAGTCTTTTGACTTTTGGTTTGATTTTTTTTTTTTTCCTTTTCTTTAACTTTTGGTTTGTCTATTTTTCTTTTGGTATTCTTTTATGGTGAGAATGTAAATTATCTGTTTAGGGTTGTGCCCTTCATAGCAAATCACCTTGATAGGCATTATTGTAGGAAGTGTAGGTTAACTTACGTTTATCAAATGGTTGGTGGCCATTAGGATTTTTATAATATTTGAATTTTTATTATGAAGTTTTGTTTTGATTTAAAATATTTTCATAATCAGCACATTCAATTAATAAAAACTAAGTAGAATAAAAACCTTTCTTAATCTTGCTATCCTCCACTATAAATGCTATGATACGAGGATTATTTATATTGTAGGAAACATTATAGATGCCAAGATAGAAAAAATTAGTACTCCTCAAATTTTTTTAAGAAATTACACTTATCCCATCCTAAATTATTAAATTATTAATGTGAGATCCATATTAATGAACATCTAAAGTAAAATATATATATATAATGTCAAAATCAAAGTTAAAAAAATAAGAAGAAATATGTGTTTTTATAATATGAATTTAACTCTATTTGAGTTTGAATTTATAAATTAGATTATATACTAATTGATTTAGTCATATTGAAATAGGAATGGTGAAAAAAAAAAAAATAGTTGGTAAATCATATGAAAGAGGAAAATAAGTATAATTGTTTAAAACATATATAGATAGTGCTTATGTTATTGTCACCTTGCCTATTAATATTGATAAAAAAGAAATTTAATTGACTTTTTAACTTTTTGGGAGTTTAATTGA
Source organism: Lumnitzera littorea (assembly GCA_024138015.1). Lineage (NCBI taxonomy): Eukaryota > Viridiplantae > Streptophyta > Magnoliopsida > Myrtales > Combretaceae > Lumnitzera > Lumnitzera littorea. Next base: position 31,073,814 of record JAMXBB010000012.1, read on the forward strand.
TTAATTTTTCAACCATTATTTAGCTTGTTTGTATGATGGTGTTTTAGGCTTTGTTATATCATTCATAACGAACTTTTTTGTTGTAAAAGAAAAAAACTACATTAAATATAACAAAACTTGAATATAAATGGAATGATAATGGATATATGTTTCCTTCCATGATTGAGTCATATTTCATTAAATATATTCATTTGTCTTTAGCTTTAGATAATGAATATCAGAAAATACATGCACTCCATAATTCAATTTAGATAATGAATATTAAAAAATACATGTACTCCATAAAAATCTTTTATGTTTTTTTGAAATCTATACAATTTTTTTTCTATCAAAATTGTAGAAATATATGTGTAAGTTTAGCATAAAATTAGGATGAAATATGTAAAGGTTGACCATTGAAAACTTAAAGAATAATTTTTTTCGATTTATTTATAAATTTTTTAAATTTGGCTAAAACCTCATGTTTGTAAAACTAAATGCTTAATCACTAAGTTACACCTAATTTCATATTATATTTTGCTCTTTGAAATATATATTTAATACATATTTTTTTTTATTTTTTAAAATATTAAAAATTAATTTTTCTTTAAGCAACTATTGAAAATGTATGAAACAAGTTTCGATAATTAACTAGATATTAGAGATAAATTATACAAATACTAAAAATTATAAAACGATATGAAATAATATTTAGGAGTGTTTATTTATATTAAATGTATTATATGTATATAAAAATATATCCATAATTACCTAAAATACTCGAAAAATGCTAAAATAATTATAAAAAAATAATAGAAAATTAAATATAGTAAGGTAACATTGGGGAAAGCTTAGATTAAAGATGTGGCAAGGCTAAAAGTGAGATAACCTTAATAACTAAGCTTAAAAATGAGAGAACAACACCTAATTCTAAAGGCATAGAACATATGTTGGATAGAAAAACTCCATCGATGAATTCTACCATACATAAGTCTAACCATAACTATAGTTAGAGACCATGGACAATTAGGATTCAAGGGAAAATAGTGAGGGTGGAGAAAATGTGAAGAAAACTTAAAGGAAAAATTTTGGAAAAAAAAGAGAGTCCAAAATGGGGGTAAGTGTGGTTAAAAAAGTTAGGTGAGACCTAGGAGAAGATCACCACCACTTGACAAGAGATTCCTTGCTAAAAGCTATCGATAAGGAGAGGGATGCTACAAATGGCTAGAGCATCGATGGCCGATAAGTTGTAATATCTTTTCCGATATCATAAATTTATTAAAAATACCTACCTATGTTAAAAAATTATCTCACTTGGTTTTCCTAGATAATTTTATGTGTAGATATCAAAACTCAAACCTGTTCTTTCTAAATTTTGAGTGTAAATAAATGTACGAGCATATTGATTTTCACTTATATTTTCAAAAGATCAAACGATGTAGTTTCAACTTTGACTTTTAATTAGGATCTTTAAACATTATATTTTCATACTATTCGATTGTCAAGATTATAAAGTTGACTTTTGAAGAAATTTTTATTTCTATAAAAACAATGCGCTAATGGCCTATTTTCTTAACTTTCCTTAAGAATTCAACATGGTATGTGTTATAATATGAATTTTTGGTAGTTTTAGTGATGATAGATGTTTTCACAACTTGTTGGATTGGTAGGAGGAAGGAAATAATATGTTTTATTTACTTAAATTTGTGTATAATGTTGTATAAATCAAGAATTGTTAATATGGGATGAAGCTAAGGTTAGAAATGGTATTTGGTTGCTCATCTTGATTGTTGATGGTGGTTTTTGTTCTGATACATTGATACATGCAAAATAAAAAATGGCTATGGGAGGTGCGGGAGGGTATTTTGGCGTGATCACTCTAATGTTTAAATCAACCCTCTCGTTGAGAGAATAAATTGTCAAGTTACATGAAAGGGAAGAGAATCAATAAAGGGATCCCTTACTTAGGGGTCTTATTTTGTATTTATAGTGTATGAGATCCCATAATTAAGTGTTTTATATAGATTGTGAAAGGTTATGATACTACTTTATAAGGTCATGGTTATGAATACTTTCTCAACACAAGCTTGAAACTTTTCGGCCAAGTGGTTAAAATGAGCCCATTAGTGTTTGTTGACTTGGTTATTCACTGCTTTTAGCTTGAGGCATTATAAATAATATTAGAGCAGACCCCTTGCCAGTAGGTACGTAATTCAAGTCTGGCTTTTGTTTAGAGAAGAGGTCTGAGGAAAGTGAGGAGTGTCATCAAGGTGTGACTTCTTACATGATTCTAAGATAACCTATATGTAGTAGGTAGCTCGAAACTTACACCAAAAAGGAGGAAAGATCTAGGCCCAATTGTAAGGTCTTATGATGAAGACGTCAGTGTTTAAGGGGGGGGATGAGAGGGCGGGGAGATTGTAAGACCCCATGGTTAAGTATCTTACATGGATTGTGAAAGGTTTGATATTAGTTTATAAGGTTATGATTGTGAATATCTTGTTAACACAAACTTGAAACTTTTGAGCCAAATGGTTAAAATGGGTTCATCAGTGTTTGTTGGTTTGGTTATTTACTCCTTTTGGCCTAAGACATTACATAGTAGGAAATTGTACCCAAACTAGGCCCTTAGAGTTGAGCTTAAGTTGTGGGCTAGTTAATACAAGCCTGTGGCTTATTTATCAAAAAAGCCATATTAACACTTGCCCTCCATTCTCTTTAGCAACAAGTTCATTGACGAGAGTACCTAGAGAGATTGATTTTGTAAGAGCCTTGGAAATGCTCGTGAAAAAAGAGCCTAATAAAGCTTAGGTCAAGAGAGGTTGGAGCACCTAAAGATGTTGGTATGTTTGAAAAGGTTAAGGCCTAAAGAGGCGAGAGCCTGAGTAAGCTGGTGTGCTTAAAAAGGCAAGGAAAGCATGCAAGTCATTCGAGCTATGCATGACCTATGCTAAGTGGAGCTATAAGGTAGGTTTCTTGGCCTATAGTCTATTAATATATAGGACTTTGGGCTTATTTACTTATCTTCCATGCAAATTGTAGGACTTAGAGTATCTTATCTTTTACTATTTAATAGCTTAGGGCTTTTGAATAGCTCATCATCTATATTTATTATAGGAGTTAGAGCGTTTTATCCATCTCCACCTAGTGGCTTAAGGCTTTTAAGCAGCTCATCATCTATTTATTAAAATTAGAGTGTTGTGCTTATCGCCAATTGGTGGCTTGGAGCTTTTAGGTTGCTCATTGTCTACTTAGGAGACTTAAAGTATTTTGTCCATTGTCAATTGATGACTTAAGAGTTTACAAATAGCTTGTCATCTTTTATGAGGACTTATAGCAATTATGCCTATCATTCTTAAGAGAGTTTAAGGCTTTTGTATTGCATTATCTGAGCTTATTGTTACACTTAGAGAATTTTGGACATCTTATTCCTATCATCCGTTAGGTCTAGGATTTAAGGATAGCATTTTGTATGATTTGCTCATCACCCGTAGTGTGTAGGGTTTAAAGCTATTGGGGAGTAGCTTGTTAGCAAATTATACTTTCATAGGCTTAAGGTGGAGGGCATTTCTTTAGCCTTAGTTTATCTTTTGAGTTCTCATATTCTCATCTAAAGGAAATAGAAATAAACTTACTAAAAATTCAATCAATTGTTATAAGTACCGAATGGTTGACACTTTTTCATTATTAGGCTTGTTGAAGCCCAAATCATGTAGCAACAAGTAGATGGATATAACTTAATTTATAATCCATGAGTTAAGTACGAATCCTAACAACAAATCAATGTAAGGCACAACATAAAATGCACATCTTGAAGAATAAATAATAGATCAAGCATAAATAGTAGTAGTGAAACTTTACTCATCTTTGATCAATGCAAGTTAGCACTGGATTGGATGCTCGAAACTTGATAGCCCTTAACTTTTATAAGGAGAAGATCCCCTAGATGCAAGTCCTTTGAAGGGTGCGTATAATAGGCATAAACGAATTGAACAGATTCTAAGTCATTAATCACTTCATCGCTTGATTTTTATACTTCCTTAAATTTTCAATCTAAGATAGATGTGAGACTTCATTGATATCCGAAGTAAAACGGAGAAGAGATCAAGGATATCTGAATTTGCTCACTCAAACACTACAGCAAGTGTTCGGTACAGTACTTGGCACTTCAAGCAGCACAAGACACGTTGCCCAAGTACAAACAACACTCAGTCCCACACAATAACGCCAACTTTGGAAAGATAGAGATCGGAGTTAACACCAATGCTCAGCCATGCTTGATAGCAGCTTGAGAACACACTCTATGGCTCAGCACTCATCTAGCAATTGCTCGACCAAATTGTTCTTTCTTTATCAAAACATACTCTAACAAATGACTTTAGAGGGCTTAGTATACTCCAACATGTTACAGCAACATGATACAGAGCAGGCCAGAGTACAACACGTTACAGCTCGGTAATTAAAGAAAGCATGACACTTCAGCTCGGACATGCACTACGTACGACAGCTAGCTCGACAACTTTAAAGGTAACACGGCATACTCAGTAGCATACATACAGTAGCTCAGTTGGTCTGAGGTTTGTTTTGATTTTGTTCGTGTGTGTTGAAGCCTGGAGCTGTTGCATGGAGCCAGGAGTTCGGAACGTAACTCGGATTTGCTCGGCTATTAGGAGCTTGGAGTTCGAAAAGTGCAGGTTGGGCTTGGCGTGGGTGTAGTGCAGGTTGGAATGGTTGGTTTGCTGTGCTCGAATTGACTTTTAAGTACCGAGAGCAGCTGCTGTTATGATAAGAAGAAGAAACACTATCATGCTACTTTTAAGTCACAATCCAGCTCAGATTTTTAGCTCTGCTTTGTTGTTTAAGGTTAGCTCGGTGGAATTGTAGTCGAGCGCAAGTCTGGAAAAGAACAGCTCGGTCTAGCTTGCTGATGGTGTGTAGCTCGGGTTGTTGGAGAATCTGTTGTTATCTCTTCGGTAGGAGCTTAGTGGATGCAAGCAGGAGCTTGGTTCGACTCGTTTCATATTTCAGTTGATTGCAAAAGCTCGGTTTGTACAGCTTAGAGGCATGCTTGAGAATGGATCTACTGTAGACAAGAACTCAATCGTGAAACATGAATACAACAGCTTGGGACTTTGTGCTCATTCATGTACTCTTGTTTAGTTGTTGCTCCTGTTTCTTGCGTAGTTGGAGAGCAGCTCAGCACGATCTCTGTTCCTTCGGCCATATCTAACGTTGCTTGAACTTAGATTTGGAGTGCTCTCAGAATGATCTTTTGCTGTTGTTGTTCATAGTTGGAGCTCAGCACGGTAAGAGCTGTTGTTATGTAGTTCTCAAGTGCTAGTTGCTCGTGCTCGGATCTGTTTGGTCTTGCTTGGGTTCATTCATGGCCTTCTTGGATTGGGGTTTAGATAGCTGCTTGGACTGAGGAACTGCTTGGCATGTTTAGGCTCTGTTGTGCAATGGACAGCCTTTGACTTGATCCTTGTTCGGAGCTTACATGGTAAGGTCAGTGTAGAGCCCAGCTAATGTTGCTCGACTCGGCCAGCTACTTGTAATATCAAGTCAGCAGTTCGGATTAATAACTTGGATGCTCGGCAGAACTTTCAGTCTAGTCTTAGTTGGACCTTAGCATGGAGCCGTAGAGCTGCTATCATTACCCAGCCATAACTCAGATCTGCTTAGCTTGCAGTCATGTTCATGGGTAGCTGGCAACTGAAGCTACTCGACCCCCAACTGTTGTGGACCTGCTGCTGTTTGGTACGGCATGCCGATATCCAATTAAACAAGTCTTCAGGAATGAATGTAGGGTCATGCTTCTAGAAGTTCGGCTGTTTAGTGCTCGGCTTTTCTCATGTTCTGATCAAGGTGCTTTGTAATGGATCAGATCGGCACATGTGGGTCCTTTCGTGTAGGTCTCTATTGCTCGTGCCTGGACCTGCTCGTATAGAGCTCAGCTTTGTTGTGTATTCCATGGAGTTGCTCGACTACTTCCGGCTGTCGTGGAGGTCAGCTCGGACATTTGCTTCATAGCTGCTGTTGGGCCTGCGTTTTGTTGAGACTTGAAGAATTTGAATCAGCTATTTCACGCCCTTGGTCTGTGTTTAAGCTAGTGGCATGGTAATGTCATGTAGCTCAGCTCATAATCCATTGCAATTTAGCTCGGCGCGTGCGGTGGAAATCAACAAGACGCCTACCAACCTATGCTCCACTTTACACGCGTGCGTACAACTTGACACAGCATGGTCTCCCTACCTCAATTTTTAGCTCGGCAGTTTAACTGTCAAGCACATAGTAGCTTGACATCCACTGTCACACAGAGACGCCAACAGAGCTTCGGCATTTCAAACACTGCTCGGCATTCACCAACAGCTAGGCCTTGGTGCAGGGAGAAGCTTGGATGAGTTGCTCAGTTGTGGTACAAAACTTCGATCTTATCAGAGTTTGAATTCGCTGGAGAAACAGCTCGGATATATTGATCTTTAGCTTGGTGAGTGGAATAGGAGCTCAGCGAGCCAATTCGTTTGCGTTATTTAGTTCACGTCTGGTCTGATTGTATACTTAAAGAGGAGCTGCTCTTGGATCTGCAGCTTGCTATCATGCTTAGTGTACCTCCTAATGAGGTACTTGGAATTTTGGCTTTTGATGCTTCTCGGCTTTACAACTTAGATCCTTGGCCTTTCAATGTTAGTGGTTGGAATTGTAGAAGTGTCCACATTATATTGTTATTTATCTGTTGTGTACAGCTCATAGTTTGTTATGTTTAGTTAGCATAGTTGGTTACTTTACACGTGTAATATACTAATATAAATAGCGTACTGTACATAATAATAGACTTTACACATTATTTTTTTAAACTCTGTTTTCTCCATTACTTTCTATACGCAAACCCTATTGCATTCTCTCCATACTCCTGCTATAGATCTTGACTTTGCAAGATCATCATAGCTTATTGATATGGATGAACGCACAATGTTCGGTATCGTATGTACCAAGGGGATGGGTTCAAACAGTGAGATGGTTCGAAAAGTAAATGGTAGTCGAAGGTTTGAATAGAGGTTCCTGTGAATCGACATTAGATATAACGCATCAATGTCTCACACAAATATAGATTACACTTGATATTATGCATAAGTGTAGCTGGAGGGTACTTACCACTAATCCATACTCATAATGAATTAGATAAGAGTAAACCTGAGTAAGCAAAAGACACCTAGCTTACGAGAGTATGCTTGAATATCAATGGTATTAACTGTTGTGGTTATTATAATTTACAAGTATTTATATGACCCAATTAGGGTAAATCCTAGGTTAGTGTAAATTACAAAAAGATTCCTACTACTAAAGGAAAATGAATAAGTTACAATGATAGAGTTGTAATTGAACAAAAAGAATATTCGATTACGAAAGGACAATATGGATGTCAGAAAATAGGGCGCATATCAACTATCCATTTTATGGTCTTAATGATGCTACTTGTTGAACAGAGCAAGCTTTGATTAGATCATGTTGGGGTCGGCAATTCAATAGCTCAGACATTCTAGACTGAGGAAAGGTTGGTTTAGGAGGTAGTCCATTATTAGGTCGACCTTAATTGGTCAATTCTCAATCGGGATTAGCTCAGCCTCGACAGTATATCAAGTTAGTAGTATGCCGATTCAGTACTTGGCCTAAAATAGACGTATTGTGGAGGGGTTAGCTTGGTAATCGGTCGTTCACCTTAGCAGTCTCTTGGATGAGGTAGAGAGCAGAGTAACTTGGTTGGTTAGACTGGAGAATGCATTACGCTTTAGAGTTAAGCTCCCTTCGGATAACTCGACGAACCATATAAGCAAGTCTTTGAGCTTAGGAGTGCGCGATAGGTCCATGATCCCTATCATCCCTTCCGGGTTATTTGAGATTGAGGATCAAATCTAGCTCAGCTCTATGTTGCTCATCTTTAAGGGCATATGAGTAGAGGTCAACAATGTTAAAGGAGTTGGAGACTATACTCTTCAGGTAGTTCAATCCTCAAGGAATTAGGATTGATCTTTTTAAGCCCTTTAAATTGTCCTTCAGCCTTGGGAGATAACTTGCTCTTCCTTAGACTTGGGAATTGTTCCTTATTGAGGTAGATCCAAACCAAGTCATCTAACTGAAATTCTCTATTCTTCCATCCTCGACCTTATCTCTCAAGCTTAGTAGCAATTTAGCTTAGATGTTTGCAAACCTTTTAATACCTTGTTCTGATGGCCTTGAATCTCTCTATAGCTGATTAATCATCATTTGGTCTTAGAAGGGGTATCTGGTCTAATAGAAGCTCAGGGTTGAACCTACAAGCGACCTTAAATGGTGACATGTTCGTGACATTGTAGGCAATCCTGCCATAGGCGAACTTGACTATAGGCAGGCATAGATCCTAATCAGCCATGTTTTAACCAACAGCAACCTAGAGTAAAGTTCCTAATGTCCTATTGATAACCTTAGTCTATCCATAGATGATAAGATATGCTATATGATAGTTTAGTTCCTGATATAGCAGGCAAACTCACTTATCAAGTTATAGTAAAGTGGATTATGAGTCTTAATGTCAATTCTATAGGGACTAGTACGATTACTAATACTTACTAGATCTTTATTATTTAATGTACAAATTCGAGTTTAAGAATTTAAAATATCTAATCTAATTGCAGTACCTTTGGCTTGAATCTTGAAATCTTTTTTGCGTCTTGCTTTCTTAAGTGTCTTTGACTTGAAAAACTCTCTAAAATTTGTACTAAAAAGTTCTCTCCCTAAGTAAACCCTAACAAGGCTTTATATATAAAGAGATTAAAAAAAAAAAGTTGGTTGAAAAAGACATAATTGGGGACACGACTATGTCTTTTAGTTGTGTCCTAGGTTGTTATAGTTGAAAAAAAGCTCTAAATTTCACTTAGAAACAACATATTCATGTCGTTCAGTTGTGTTGATCTTTAAACCTTTATAATTTTCTTATTTTAACTTCGATTTGAGTAAAATTTATTTTTATCTTCTCATTTTCTTAAGTAGATCATTTCAAAACCTAGAAAACAAAATTTTAATCAATTAAGTATTATTATCTAAAAATAAACTCAAATATGAAGGGAAAATCATGAAAAATCACCATGTAAAAATGTGTAATTAGGAACTCATCAGTTCCCATCCGTCTCCATAACATTTTCTAGAAGTGGCTCATGAACTTTAGGTCTCTATCCAAAACAATAGTCTTGGTCACTCCATGAAGTTTGGTGACCTCCTATAAGAAAAGAAAAGAGATAGTCGGAGCGTTGTTAGTCTTAAAATAGGGCAGAAGTGTACCATCTTACTAAAACAGTCTACGACCACCATGATGAAGTCCTTCTCTTGGGATATCCTTAGCAAACCTAACATAAAGTCCATGTTTAGCTTGGACTACGGTTTGGTCAGGATCAACAATGGTAAATATTGCCCTTACTCAACTTGGCTCTTTCCTTTTCTACAAGTAGCATACTTTTCCAATATAGCTTGGACATCCCTCATTATCTTTGGCCAAAAGAATCTTAAGGATAGTACCTCATGAGTTTAGTGCTTACCAAAGTATCCAAACAATCCTTCTACATGTGCTTCACGTACTAACAGCTCTCTCATGGAATAGGTTAATATACATAATCTCCTCTTCCTAAATAAATATCTATCCTCCCTATAATAGTCATTTAGTGTTTGGGCCTCTTCACATTTAGCATAGATCGGACCAAAATGTGGATCCTTAGTATACAAATCTTTTATCATTAAAAAACTAAGCAACTTAGTCTATGGCTTAGTCAAGAGGGAATATCATCTCAATAGGGTATCGGCCACTACATAGTTCTTTCCATTCTTGTATTTCACGATATATGAAAATCTCTCCATGAACTTGACCCATTTAGCTTGTCTTCGAGACAATTGGGCCTGGTTATTTAGATATCTCAAAGATTTACGATTAGTGTAGATTACGAACTCTTTAGGTAGCAAGTAATGTTACCATACAGTCAATGCTTGGGTTAAGGAGTAGAACTTCTTATCATAAATAGAATAGTTTAATGTTGCTCCTTTAAGCTTCTCACTAAAGTAGGCAATAAGTTGACTTTTTTGCATTAGCATAGCACCTATGCTTAGTTTGGATGTATCACATTCCATTTCAAATACCTTATCAAAGCTTGGTAGGGCTAAGACCGGAGCTATAGTCAGCTTCTCCTTTACTTCTTCAAAACTCCTCTACTCTTTCTCTCCCTACCTGAACTCAACATTCTTTTTTGATAACTTGATAAGTGGGGCTATAATCATACTGAAATTCCTTATAAATCTGCAATAGAATGATGCTAGGTTGTAGAAGCTTCGCATGTTAGCATAGGCCATTCAATAATTGCTCTTATCTTCTAATCATTGACTTAAATTCCACCACCACTTACAACAAACCCTAAGAAGATCACTTTAAGTCGATAGAAGTCACATTTCTTCAAATTGGCATAGAGCTTTTTAGCTTGAAGTTTCGAAAAGACTACTTGGAGATGCTCTTAGTGAGTCTCCAAATCAAGGTTATAGACTAGGATGTCATCGAAATATACCACTACAAATTTCCTTATTAGTTCTCGAAGCATATGGTTCATCAATCACATGTATGCTTGGTGCATTTAATAGTTTGAATGGCATCATAAGCCATTCATACAATCTATGGCGGGTTTTAAATGCAGTGTTTTACTCATCTCCTTCCTACGTTTGGATCTTATGGTATTTAAATTTGAGATTTATTTTTAAAAATATTCTTTCTCCATTCAATCGATCTAATATATCATCAAGCCTTAGTATAAGATACCTGTACTTGATGGTGATGCAATTGATTGCTTAGCTATCTACACATATCCTCCATGTCCCATCTTTCTTTGGTACTAACAGGGCAGTACGATACATGGGCTGAAGGACTCTTGCACATACCCTTTCTTTAACAGCTCATCTACCTATCTCTGTAGCTTGACAACCTGTTCAGGGTTTAACTTATAAGCAGGCTTATTTAGTAGTATGGCTCTTGGCTGCAAGTCAATTACATGTTTAATAACTTTAAGGGGAGGCAAACCTTCAAGCAATTCTCTTGGGAACAGGTTAACAAACTCTTCCAACAAGGTTTTCACCTTAGTAGGTAGTAGCTCCTCTAATCCCCTCATCTTAAGTAGCCTTCTAACTAGTAGATAGGTGAGCTTTTTAAGCTCCATCTCTTTCTTTAGCTCGGCTCGGGTCATCACCAAAGCCTCCTTCTTCAAAACTTAGCTAAATTGAGTTTACATGATTTTAACTTATTCAACAATCATAAGGCTTAACTTCACCTTTCTACCTTTGTGCTCTAGGGAACATATATTCTTCCTTCCATCATATATCACACTTTAGTCAAACATCCATGGTTATCCAAGTAAAATAAGTGACGCACTCATAGGCAACACATCACAAAGCACTTCATCTCAATAGTTTCCAATATTGATTGATATATACATTGGTTTATTTACTTGAAGGACTCCCTTGTCACTAAGCCAGAGTAGTTTATAAGGCTTAAGGTGGTGCTTAGTCGGTAACTTTAATTGCTGGACTATGAAGGTGGATGTTGCATTGGTGTAGCTACCACTATCAACAATCAATGCACACAATAACCCATTCACCTTATATCTAATGTAGAATAGATTCTCTTACTATTCGTCCTTGGGTATAGGGTTCACCCTCATTGTTCTCCTTAATACCAAAGTAGCAAGCATAAAGTTATCTTCCTTACTATAGATGACTTCCTCTTCCTTAGATTATTCTATCTATTCGGTCTCTTTTGGCTCTTCCACTTCCTTGTAAGTATTGTCTACCTCAATAGTTGGTGCTTCACCTTGAATCACCATAGTTGTTCTATAGGGGCATTGGATAGCCATGTGTCCAAATTCTTGATATTTGAAACACTTGATCTTACTTATCTTCCTTCCTAAGCTTTGGTTGTTCTCAAACTTCCTTGAAATCTCCTTCTCCTTCATTCAAGTAGCTTGAGTAGGTCAGGTCTCAACAACCATACTAGGTTCTCATTGTATAAGTTTGCTCGGAATAGGTTGGCTAGTGGTAGGCCGATTGACAGGAGTTCAAAATCTCCCTAATCGATGCCTCTAAATTCTCTATGCAACTTAGATAGCTTCATCAAGATCCAATATCCATGGTCTCTAGAATATCTCCAATCTTATACTTCAACCTACTAATGAATCGGGATGTAGTTTGACCTTTAGGCTTAACAACTTCACATTGGATCATCAACATTCGGAATTCCTTTACGTAGGCATCAACACTCGATCCACCTTGTCTCAACTCCTATAACCTCTTAAACGTATCCTTCAAATACTAGCTCAGAACAAATCATTTCCTCATGAATCTCTTCATTTCATCCTAACCCCTAACTTCATGTTTTCCTTCTCTTCTACGGGTGGCTTGTATGTTCTTCCATCATAGAGTGGTATAGGAAGTAAACTCTAGTATAGCAAGTCTAACCTTAGCATTCTCAAGCACCTCATGGCATTCAAACTGCTTCTCAATTTTATCTACCCAATTTAGGTAGTTCTCTATATCACCACTACTATAAAAACTTAGAATATGCATCCTCTCCTTTAGTTCATAATAATCCTCCACTTCATGACCTTCTTCCTCATTTGGTTCTTCGATTTCATCAAATGCTAACCTATGTCCAACAACTCTATCTACTCCTCCAAGTTGGGGCGATTAAACTGGGGTATTAGCTTAACCATACTGACCATTGCTTCTCTTGGGTTGTTCATTGGCTCGTCCTTTGTATGGACCATTTCTAACTTGCTATCCATCTTCATTTATGATAGTTATTAGACTTGCCACCATGTCGATGATTTTATCTAGTTGGTCACCTACCAACTAAGATATGAAACTTCCTTGTTGACCTTGGCTATTTTGAGCACTACTCTTTTAGTTACCTAGAGTTCCTTGAACATTAGAATCAGACATTGTAGTCTATTTCAAGAGATGAATAGCTAAAAATTCCACTCAAAGTTCTCTTCTCAAATAACAACAACATAACAACACCTAACCCTCCCACAACTATGTCAACTACACATGACAAAGAAAGAAACACTCACACTCTGTTCTACATATAAGAAATAGGGCAAAACAGAGCATGAAATTTCTTCAACACTAAATACTCTTCAAACAATCACGATAACAACAAAACTTCTAGAACACATGAAAGTAGTAATAAATCTCACAGAGTACAAAGTAATAGAAACTTGCTCAAACGTAGCTAAGCTCTAATACCAAGATGATATAGGCATGATGTGGATGAACACACGATGTTCGCTATCACACTAACCAAGGGGATAAGTCTAAATAGCAAGATGTTCTAAAAAGTAAATGATAGTTGAAGGTTTAAGCAAGGGTTCTTGTGCATTGATGATGGATATGACCTACGAATACTTTACACGAGCTTAAGTCGCACTTGATATTATACATAAGTGTGGTCGAAGGGTAATCGACACTAATCCACGCTCATAATGGATTCGATAAGAGTAAACGAGAGTAAGCAGAAGATACTTAGCTTCCGAGAGTATGTTCGAATATTAATGGTATTAACTATTGTGGCTATTGCAATTAATAAGTATTTATATGACCTAATTAAGGTAAGTCTAGGATTAGTGTAAATTACAACAAGATTCCTACTAGTAAAGGAAAAAGAATAATTCATAAGGGTAGAGTTGTGAATGAACAAAAAGAATATTCGATTACAAAAGGATAGTATTGATGTCAAAAAATCAGGCGCATGTCAATTGTTCATTCTATGGTCCTAATGATGTTACTTGCCAAGCAGAGCAGGTTCTGAGTAGATCAGGTCAGGGTTGGTAGTTTGATAGCTTAGTAGCTCGAATGATCCAGATTGAGGAAGGGTTGGTTCAAGAGGTGGTCCATTATTGGGTCTAATAGGGTCTATGGATGAATACATAAGCCTACTATCACGCGTAACTAAATGGTTGGTCCGGACTGTAAGATGGTTCAAAAGATAAATAATAGTTGAAGGTTGAGCAAGGGTTCCCATGCACAGATGATGAATATGATGCATTAACATCTCATACAAGCTTGGGTCACACTTGATATGATGTATAAGTATGGCTGGAGTTTGCTCGCTTCTAGTCTACGCTTAATGGGTTAGATAAGAGTAGCTTAAGAGTAAGTCGAAGAATATGTAGCTGAAGAGAGTGTAAAAGTTCCATGTATTCACAGTATATTGCTGTTGCAGTTATTACAATTTACAAGTATTTATAGTACCTAATTAAGGTGAGTCCCAGGTTACAGGAAATTATAGAAAAGGATCCTTATCAACTAAGGAAAAGGTGAATAATTTACAAGAGTATCAATGTAATCGTGCAAAAAGAATATCTTTTATCAGAAAGGACAATACTGATGTCAGAAAAAGGATAGGGTGCCTACAGTTTGCTCATTCTATGTTCTCCATGACACTATTATCTTAACAGGGGCGAATTCAAATCAAGTAAGGTTGGCATTGGCAGTTTGGTATCTCAGACAATTGGGATTGGACTTGGGTTGGCTTAGGGCCAACTCATTTTCGGGTTGGCCTCAGGTAATCAACTCTTGACAATTGTTAGCTTAGCTTCAACACTGGTGAGATTAGTTGTATCATAATTCGATGCTTGGACTGGAGCTTGTTATAGAGGGGTCGGCACAGTATGTTGGCTGATCACTTTAGTAGCTTCCCAAATAACGTAGAGAGCGAAGTAGCTTGGCAAGTTGGATTGAGGTATGCATTACTCCTTAGCACTCGATTCACCTTAGATAGCTTAGCGAGCTAATTGGGTAAGCCTATGAGCTCGGGAGCACGTGATTAGTCTGTGATCCCTATCATCCCCTCTAGGTTGTTTGAGATTTGGGATTAAATTTGGTTCAGCTTTGGATTGCTTTTCTTTGAGAAGATATAGTTGGAGAATGGCAATGTTGAAGGAGTCTAAGACTCCATATTCCTTAAGTAGTTCAAGCCAGTAAGTATTAAGATTGATCTTTTCAAGCACCTTGAAAGGTTTGTCAGCCTTAGAAGATAGCTTACTCTTCCTCAAATTCAGGAATCATTCTTTGTTGAAGTGGGTCTAGACCATATCACCTAATTGAAACTCTCTTCTTCTTCATCCTCGACCTCGCTTCCTAAGCTTAACAATAGCTCGACTTAATTGCTCTACCACCTTTTGGTGCAAAGCTCTAATGGCTTTAACCATCTTTACAATTGGCAAGTCATCATCGAGTCTCGATAGGGGAACTTGATCCATCGAGAGCTCGAGGTTAAAACTATAGGTGACCTCAAAGGGAGTCTTGTTCATTACACTATAGGCGGTCCTGTTATAGGAAAATTCATTGATTAGTAGGCATAGATCCTAATCACCCATGTTCCATCCAACAACAACCTGTAGCAAAATTCCCATTTTTCTATTAACAACTTCGGTCTATCTATTGGTTCGTGGATGACAGGACATGCTGTATAATAGCTTAGTTCCTATTTGCCTCTATAGCGTCATCTAAAAGTGGTTCATGGCTCATGAACTTCGAGTCTCGGTCTGAAATAATGGTCCTAGGAACCCTGTAGAGCTTGATTATTTCTTGTAAGAAAAGAAAAGAGATAGCCAAAGCGTCATTAGTTTTACAGTAAGGCGCAAAATGTGCAGTCTAGCTAAATCAATCTACGACCACCATATTAGAGTCCTTTTCTCGGGATGTCCTCGGTAACCCTAGCATGAGGTCCATACTTAGCTTAGACTAGGGTTTAGTTGGGATAAGTAAGTGTAGATAGTGTACTTGGTTGGCTCAACTCTTCACTTTTTAGCAAGTTACACACCTTTTCAATATAGATTGGACATCTCTCTTCATACTTGACTAAAAGAATCTGGATGAGAGTACCTTATGGGTTGAGTGTTGGCCGAAGTGTCCTATCAGTCCTCTTCCTTGTACCTCGTGCACTAGTAGTTCTCTCATAGAATAGGTAAGGATACATAACCTTCTCTTCTTAAACAAGTATTCATCTTCCTTGTAATAGTCGTCCAGTGTTTGTCCTTCCTCACACTGGGCATAGATAGGACTAAAGTATGGATCTTTAGCATACAAATTCTTTATTGTTGAAAAACTAAGTAACCTTGTTTGTAGTTCGGTTAAGAGGGTATGTCATCTATAAGGCATTAGCCACTACATTATTCTTCCTGTTCTTATATTTCACATCATAGGGAAATCCCTTCAGGAACTCGACCCATTTGGCTTTTCTTCGAGATAACTTAAGTTGGCTCTTCAAATATTTTAAGGATTCATGATCGATATAGATCACAAATTCCTTAGGTAGTAGTTAGTATTGCCATACCGTTAGGGCTTAGATTAAAGAGTATAACTCATTGTCATAAACAGAATAGTTGAGTATAGCTCGTCAAAGTTTCTCGTTAAAGTAAGCAATAGTTTAGCCTTTTTGCATTAGCATAGCACCTATGCCTAGTTTAGATGCATCACACTTTACTTCAAAAATTTTGTTAAAGCTCAACAGAGCTAAGACGAGGGTTGTAGTCAACCTCTCTTTTACCTCCTCAAAACTCCTTTACTCCTTCTCTCCTTATCTAAATTCAGCAATCTTCTTTGAAAGTTCGGTGAGTAGGGTTACAATCATACTAAAATTTCTTATAAACCTATGATAAAATGATGCCACGCCACAGAAACTCCTCATGTCGACCGAAGTGGTCGGCATTAGCCATTTGGTGATTGCTTTAATCTTCTCTTCATCAACTTGTAAGCCACCACTACTTACAACAAATCCTAAGAATATCACTTCATGTTGGCAAAAGTCGTACTTCTTCATATTGGCGTAGAGTTGTTTAGCTCAAAGTTTTGCAAAGACTCTTTAGAGATGCTGCTGGTGAGTTTCCAGATTAGGATTGTATACTAAGATGTCATCAAAATAAAACATGACAAACTTCCTTATTATTTCTTGGAGTAGATGATTCATTAAGCACATAAATATGCTCGGTGTATTGGACAATTCGAACAGCATTACAAGCCATTCACATAATTCATGGTACGTTTTGAATGCGGTTTTCTACTCATCACCTTCGTGCTGTAGATTTTATGGTATCCTGATTTGAGGTCAATTTTGGAGAACACTCTTGCTTTACTCAACTCATTTAACATGTCGTTAAGCTTAGGTATGGAATACCTATACTTGATGGTAATTCAATTGATTGCTTGGCTATCTACATACATCCTTTAAGAACTATTTTTCTTTGGCACTAATAAGGTCGATACGGTACAGCGACTAAGGGACTCGAGCACATACCTCTTCATCATCAACTCATCTACTTGCTTCTGTAGCTTAGCAGCCTATTCAAGATTTAGCTTATAGGTAGGCTTGTTCGGTATTACGGATCCTGGCTATAAGTCAATTGCATGTTCGATACCTTCGAAAGGAGGCAAACCTTCTAGTAGGTCTTTTGGGAACAGATCGACAAACTCTTCCAGTAATGTTTTCACCTTAGTGGGCTGCTCCCTTTCCTCGGACCACCATAGTTCTTCCATTCAAGTACTGAGCAGCCATATGTCCAAATCCTTGGCATTTAAACCACTTGATCTCACTCATCTTCCTCCTCGAACTCTAGCCTTTCTTTAGCTTCCTCGGGACTTCCTTCTCTTCTACTCAGTTAGTTTGATCAAGTTAAGTCTTAGCAACCTTACTGAGTTTCATTTGCACAAGTCTAATAGAAATAGTTTGGCTATTGCTAGGTCGATTAACAGGTGGTTGGAACCTTGTTGTTTAGCACCTTTCTATCCTCTAGGCAACTTGGATCATATCGTCAAGTGACCTAATATCCATGGTTTCTAAGATATCTCAAATCTCATACTTCAGTTTACTGATGAATCGAGATGTAGTTCCATCTTCTGGCTCACTGACTTCACATCAAATCATCAACATCAGGAATTCCTTGACATAAGCTTCAATAGTCAATCCTCTTTGCTTCAGTTCCTATATTCTTTTGAAGGAATCCTATAGATAGTAGCTCGATACAAACCTTCTCCTCATAACCCTCTTCAATTCATCCTAACTCCTAATTTCTCATTCCCTTTCTCTTTGTCAAGTGGCTTGCAAGTTTTTCCACCATAGGGCAGTATAACTAGTAAAGTCTAACACAACAAGTCTAATTTTTATATTATCGAGCACTTCATGGCATTTAAATTGCTTCTCAATTTTGTCTACCCAATCTAGGTAATCCTTGACATCTCCACTTCTAGAAAAATACACATCTTCAACCCTTCAACCTTAGGGGCTCGTACATTCCTTTCTTTAGGCTCATAGTATTCCTTCGCTTCATTGCCTCCTTCCTCTTCCTCCTTAATCTCTTTAAGGGCTAGCCTTCGTCTGGTATCCCTACCCATTCCTTCAACTCGAGGTGGTCGAGCTAGGATATTAGCTAGGCCAAACTAACCATTACCTCACTCGTGTTACTTACGTCCTTTGTTTAGGCTATTTCTAGATTATTGTCTATCTTTTTGGATAACAGTTACCAAACTAGCTACCAAGTCAATAAGCCTATCCAATCAGTTACCTACTGAATGGGGAGTGAAGCTTCCTTCTGACCCTTGACCATTTTGGGCACTACTTTCTTAGTTTCCCAAAATTCCTTAGATACTAGAATTTGACATTGCTGGTTACCCTTACAGAATTGATGCCTAAAATACCACTCAAAACTCCTTTCCATGAATAAAAACAGTAGATTACTAACTAATATTCCCATTGTCAAGAAGGATAAGGCACCTAGTTTTCCCTTAACCCCTTTCTACCATCTAAACAACAGAGTTCCTAACACTTAAAACAATAACAAACCACTCAAAGAGCAAAGTAGCAAAAGTTCTGGCTTTGAGCGTAACCAAGCTCTGATATTGGATGATATGAGTTTGTGGATGAACACACGAGCCTAATATTACACGTAACCAAAGGGTAGGTCTTGACCGTAAGATTATCCGAAAGATAAATGATAGTCGAAGGTCGAGTGAGGGTTTCCATACACCAATAATGGATATGACATATCAATGCCTCATACGAGTTTGGGTTACACTTGATATGACGTACAAGTATAGCTAAAGGTCACTTACTACTAGTTCACGCTCAATGAGCTAGATAAGAGTAGCTCAAGAGTAAGTAAAAAAACGCTTAGCTCAAGAGAGTGTAAAAGTTCAGTGTATTCTCAATATATTGCTATTGCGATTATTACAATTTATAAGTATTTATAGTATCTAATTAGGGTAAGTCCCAAGTTATAAGAAATTATAGAAAAGGATACCTACTAACTAAGGAAAAAGGGGAATAATTTATAAAGGTATCAATGTAATCGTACAAAAAGAATATCCTTTATTAGAAATGACAGTACAGATGTTAGAAAAAGGACAATATGGATTGCAGAAAAGGACAGCACATGCGATTTGCTCATTTTATGTTCCCTATGACACTGTTATCCAAGCAGGGGCAAATTCTGATCAGGTAAGGTCAGCATTGGTAGTTTGGTAGCTCGAACAATTGGAACTGGACTGGGGTTGACTCAATGGAAACTCATTTTCGAGTCGGTCTCGGGTGATCAGCTCCTAACAATTGTTAGCTTTGCCTTGGCATTGGTGAGGTTAGATGTATCCTAATTCGATGCTTGAATTGGAGTCTATTGTAGAGGGGTCGGCTTGGCATGTCGGCTAATCACCTCAGTAGCTTCCTAAATGACGTAGAGAGTAAAGTAGCTCGGCAAGTTAAACTGAGGAATGCATTGCTCCTCTGTGCTAAGTTCACCTCGGATAGTTTAACGAGCCAACTAGGCAAGCTTACAAGCTCGGGACCGTGTGATTAGTTTATGATCCCTATTAGGGTTGGCTTCGGCTAGTCGACTTATGATCGGGATTAGATTAGCCTTAGTAATGTATCAGGTCAGCAGTAGCTAGTTCAGTTCTTGGCCTTGGACATATGTATTGTGGAGGGGTTGACTTGGCAATAGGTTAGTCACCTCGGTAGTCTCTCGGATGAGGTAGAGCGCAAAGTAACTTGGTTAGTTGGATTGGAGAATGCATTGCTCTTCAAAGTTAAGCTCCCCTCGGATAGCTCGATAAACCATATGAGCAAGTCCTCGAGCTCAGGAACGCGTGATAGGTCCATGATCCCTATTAGATTACAAGGTATTTTCATGTGTATATGAGACAACGACATGCGAGTATCAAATCCTTACATGGTATTAGAGATTAGTTGAGGTAATATCTTTGATTGTTTTGCTTCGATCATGAGTTCTCAAGTGGAATCCATAGGCATTACTGATGTAAGTACTATTATGGTAGGAATTATTATGATAGATCCTTCAATTTCTAATGCACTTTTCTTATCTAACTCAAATAACCCTAATATGGTGATCGGAACCCTAATTTCAATGGAAATAATTTTCTTGGCTGGAATTGATCAATTAAGCTAAGGCTTAGAGCAAAATTGAAACTAAGTTTTATACATGGGATTGCAATTAAACCTAGTGATGATATTCCGAATCTTATACAATGGTTATGTTGTGACTATATGGTATGATGCTAGATATTGAATTCAATGAATTCCAAAATTGCTCATAACTTTATATATACTTAATCTATCAAATAGTTGTGGGTTAAAATAGTTGAGCAATATGACATTTCCAATAGTCCTTTGGTTTTTCAATTACAGTATGATATATGTAATCTTAAGTAGGGTAATCAAAGTGTTAGTGCTTATTATAGCAAACTCAAGAAGTGTTGGGATGAGTTGCAATAGGTCCAATCATAACCGTACCATGTTTGTAGTTATTGAACTTGCAATATGTGAGAGAAATTGCTAGAATTAGAGTCACAAACACGCTTAAAGTAGTTCCTTATATGACTTAGTGAAATATAAGATAATGTCCGTAACCAAATCTTGTTGATGGATCTTATGCCCTCTGTAAGTAAGGCTTTCTATTTTGTTTAGCAAATTGAAAAACAAGGACAAGTTTCTTTGGTTCTTTTTAGTGATTCATATGTTTCAACGTTTGCCACTAGAGGCAAAGCTTTTGTTAGTGGTAATGAGACAAGAAAGATGAAAGGAAAATTGACTTGTAAGCAGTGTAAGGTAGAGGGGCATTCAATTGAGAATGGTTTCCAATTGATTAGATATCCAGATTGGTTTAAAGGGAAACGTATTGTTAAAGGGAAGGTCACTAGTAATGCAAATTCTATTCTTTCTGAGTTAAATGTTAATACTAAGAGTAGTTCCTTTGGAGTAGGGTTTAACACATTGATTGAGCATGCTTTTGTTGACTCTTCTGATGTAGAACAATCACATCAGCATTCCTTACATGGTCTTAATCCACAATTTATGCAAAGCGTGTATTAAGAGTTCATGAAGTTCATGCAACGGAAAGGAAGTCAAGCTTGTTCTACTGTAATGGCTAACAACATACAATTTGCAGGTATACCTCAAACTCATCTCTTTAGCTTAAATGTTCTTAGCAACAACTTGGATTCATGGATAGTTGACATTGGTGCCACAAACCACAAGACACCCTATTATACTCTTTTACTCACCCAACAAATGTTAGATTACCTAATGGAAATGAACTTGCTGTCATAGAAGTAGGATTTGTAACTTTAACACCTATACTTGTTATATACAATGTCTATTATATACTAAATTTCACACACAATCTTTTGTCAATACATCATCTTGTTTGAGACCACCATTTGATTACTCATTTTGATTCCTTTTATGGTCGAAGCTAGAGTCATGTGTGGACTATATGTTTTTCAAGTAGGAAAGGATTTGCAACATGGTGCTATGACTGATTCTCTCTCTCATTTTGCTTATTCTTCAAAAGTTTCAACTTGTAATTCTTCTACAATTTCTCTTAAATTGTTTCATTATAGACTTGGTCATAGTTCTCTATCTATGCTTAAACACTTAGAAGCTTGTAAACATTTTAATTTCAACAATCTTTCTTGTAATGCTTGTCTTAAGGGAAAATTTCGTAGGTTTCCCTTTAACAAAAGTGATCACATGTCTGTCATTGCTTTTGAACTTTTACATATGGATGTATGGGGTCCCCATAATGTAGTGTCAATTACAAGTGCACATTTTTTCTTAATGGTTGTTGATGATTGTACTAAGTCCATTTAGACATTCCTTCTTTAGTACAAAATTCAAGTTCCCACTATGCTTTCTAATTTTCTTGCTTATGTGTACAATCATTTTAGTGTAACTCTTAAGTTTGTCAAAAGTGACAACGGATCTAAGTTTTTGCTTAGTCATTGTCAATCCATATTTTTTAGCTTAGGCATTATTCATCAGAAAACTACAACCTATACTCCCTAACAAAATGGTAGGGTAGAACAAAAACATCATTATATATTAGAAATGGCAAGAGCCTTATGTTTTCATGCTTAATTGCCTAAGAAATTTTAGGGGGAATGTATTCTTACAGCTACCTAGTATTGCCACTTTTACTACTGAGGCCAAATATAGGAGTTTAGATGCTGTTACAAAAGAGTTATTATGGGTTTCCTATCTTTTGCATAATCTTGGTTTTTCTATGGATTTTCCAATTCCTTTAGCATGTGATAACAAATCTACTCTTTTAATAGCATATAATCCTTATTTTCATGCACAAACCAAGCACATTGATATAAAGGCCTACTTCATCAGAGATCATGTCGCTTTTGGTTGTTTGAAACCAATGCATATACCTTCTTCTCTTCAACTAGTAGATATCTTCAC
This sequence comes from Lumnitzera littorea, assembly GCA_024138015.1. Lineage (NCBI taxonomy): Eukaryota > Viridiplantae > Streptophyta > Magnoliopsida > Myrtales > Combretaceae > Lumnitzera > Lumnitzera littorea. Next base: position 31,096,606 of record JAMXBB010000012.1, read on the forward strand.
TAAGGCTTTGAGTGCTTCTCAATTGTTTAAACTATGTTTCAAGTTGGGCTTAAGGGATGCTCTAACTTGAAGGGGGGTTGTAGAAGTGTATACATTATATTGTTATTTATCTATTGTGTACAACCCATAGTTTGTTATGTTTAGTTAGTATAGTTAGTTGCCTTACACGTGTAACATACTAATATAAATAGTATACTGTACATAACACTTCTAATAGACTTTACACATCATTTTTGTGAACTCTATTTTCTACATTACTTTCTATACACGAACTCTACTACATTCTTTTCATGCTCCTACTATAGATCTTGACTTTGCAAGATCAACACAGATTACAAGGTATTGTTGTGTATATATGAGACAACTACAGGCGAATATCAAATCTTCATAGGAATTGCTTTGAAGACAAGCTCAGCAATTGTGAGAGTGTTTGTCGTAAGTTGCCATCAAGTAGTGTTAGTTTAGGAAGAAGCTACTACTGCTAAGTCACTTACATGCATGGTTTTGTGAGGAGTTTGGATGTTTAACTTAACAATGCTGGTTATGATGTCCATCCTCTTAACAATCCTCTATTTCTCACCATCTTTCGAATGAACAAGAGGCCATTCAATCAATAGGAGCCTATGGGCATGCTCAAACTATTGCACTATGGTATTAGATAATTTCCTATGAACAGCCAAGTATGTACAACAAACATAGAAGACACATTTATCTGAAAATGTTAAGCACAAGAGGATATTAGCAAGTAATAAGTTGAACTAAATATCGTGTACAACAAACTGGATATCAAAAGCTTAAGGTTAGAGATATTGTATGGGCTAAGCTTATTGGTCATGCTATGTGCCATGGAATCATTATTGATGAGTCTCACCCCAATATATGTAGGGTACTAAACCAGAATTGCATGGGAAGCTCAGTATATGTGCAATTCTTTGATACACATGATCGAACAAACAATGTGTGTAGGTCATGACGAATTTTCAATGGAATTGTGGCAGTTACCGTGACGGTTTTCAATGCTTCTTAATACAAATGATTATGAGAAAATATAGAAACTGCCAATTCCAAAACCCAAACATTAACAATCGTAAAACTATAGTTACAAAAGACACCAATGCTTAGATTTGCAGTAAGAGGAAAAAGAAAAGTCTAAGAAATTGAGACAAATTAATAGACTATGAATGGATTTTTGCAAATTTGAAGAAGAGATAGAAAAAATAAACTATAACGAGTCAAACTTAGAAAAATCCATAGAAGGAAAATTAAAATTTATAGTGATTGATGTGGTTTTTTCTTTTTTGCTTCCTATAGATGGTGCTAATTATTGGTGGTGATTTTTATTTCAGTACATCAATACCTATAAAACAATAAATGGCTATGGGGAGCATTGGAGAGTGCTCCGATATGGTCATGCCGATGCCTAAGTTCGCCTTTTTATTGAGAGAATAAATTGTCAAGTTATATGAAATGGAAGAGAATAAAAAAAGGGATCCCTTATCTAGGGTTTTTATTTTGTATTTATAATAAGTAAGAGGAAATTGTAATCGAACTAAGCCTTTAGAGTTGGGCTTAAGTCTTAGGTAAGTTAATATAAGCTTGTGGCTTATTTATTAAAAAAAAAAAAAGAAGCCTTATCAAAACTAATTGTAGTGGTAAAAGTGTGTATGTTAAAGTAGTTGAGAGCTGAAAAGTGGGTGTAAGTTAAATTAGAGGATAGATTAGAAGCTGTAGGTAAACGTTATGTTAGAAGTATGTTTAGAAGCTAAATTAGAGATTGTATAAACAAAATACAATTAAGTGGACTTCAAAGGATAAGTTAGGAGATATTCTAAAGACTCTTGAATAAACTACAATTAGAGGACGAATCAAGGGATAAGTTAGAAGATAGTTAGATTTGAACATTAACAAGTGACCTAAGAACCTAGATGTCTAAGTGTAATAAAACTTTAAACTTAAGTTAATAAATTGGTATACGGAATAATAGTTTGTATTGTACTTATATAAATGTTAAAATGTTATTTATCTTATAGGAAATCATAGTGAAGATATATTACGTTATGCACCTAAGTGAGCAATTGGAGGTCCAAGTAAGTTTAGGATCAATATATATCTATATTTCAAAGTAATGTTTTATAGTACTTAGAGGCTTAAGATTATACTTAATTGTACTTATAAGTATCTTGATTGTGCGCATGCTCTTGTGTCTCTGACCTTAACTGTATTATTGCTTAGTTTGCTTTGTTCAATTATGCTTGGTTGAACTATGTAAAATTGAGTGATCACCCTTAAATGGAACTAAGATATAAAGAGCTTGAAAACTTAACTGGACGTACATTGTAACCCATTAGGGGATGACTATGATTCTTTGATCAAATACCAATTTCTTCTAAAGGGATGGCTGAAATGGTTATTTTTTCACCCATAGTCAAATTAAGAGATTGGAGAAGAGGTCATGGTAAGGTTGAAGATGTTAGTTTGAAGGAAGTTATAGGATGAGGAATGTTTATAAGCTAAGCTTGGGTTTGGTTGTGAATTATTACATTCACGTTGAAACTCCTTAAACCTAAATTAGAATAGGTGTAATTTCTTTAATTTCATAATAGATTGAATAACATTGTATGATAGCATTTATTCTATTACAATGCATCTACTTAATTGCTTGATAACCCCATTTATGCTTGTCATACAATCTTAAGTCTCCATTTTTACTTATTAAATGATTGGTTACTTACATCCTACTAGATTTTATTTTATTTTTTTGCACATGTAGATTAGGATGTTACACTATAACTATCCTAAGGTTAATTCCTACAAGGAATGGGCTATGAGCATAGTTGAACTTATGAAGCTTTTGATGTTTTATCTTTTGATTTTTTGGTGTCAAAATATGTATATTTCTAAATAAACTAAGTTAAAAAGTCATGTAAATAGCACTCTGATAAACTAAGCTATAATATATGTTCTAAAGACTTCTTGAGATTAAATATTAATATCGTGTCAACTACTTGTTTCAAAATGAGTTAATCATGGACACTTTGTGTAAATCAACTCTATAATAGCAGTTAAGGGTCAGCTTTTATATTAGGATGGTTTAAATGGAGAGACTGTTACCACTCTATGTTTCAGAATATGATGGCTACTACTTTTTTTACCATTAATAATTATTTTTCTTTAATACACATCAAATAGACTTGCTCTTTTTGCAAAAATATTTTTTTATTATTTTTTTATTTTTTGTTTATAAGATTTACATTACTTGATGCAAAATGAAACAACTTTTGGTATGTAATGTTGTATGATCACAATTTAAAGAATTACAACCTTTTCTAAATAATATATTATTTTATATAAATGTGGAAGCCCATTGGTAATTATATCTTTGACTTGTTTTTTTTCTTTAGCAATATTTTTAGCTAATTATAGTTTCTTTTATTTTATTAACTCATATCTTCTTTCTTTTACTAATTTGTGTAGGAGAAGCCCTATAAAAAGATCACATAATGTATAAAAGGCTCTAGCATTTGCATTACCTAATGTGATGGCAGTCTTAATATGTTGCATTTCCTTAAAGTACCGTGACACTTTTTTAAAAAGCCACTGTTAATCATATGTATAATAATAATTTGACGTGCCTTTAATAGTCGGAGAGAGGACATAATGTGCCTTTAATAGTATTCACATAACTGTTGTTCAAATGGAATTGACCCGTTTTAAATTCCCTCTTCGTCATATTGCGATTTAGTTGGCAATTTAGATATATATATATAATTTATATTATTAAGGTGAAAGAAGGGGCTTGGTGTTTTTTTAAGTTTATCTAAATTGCCCTTGAAAATATTATTATTTCTTTATTTTACTATATGAAATTTTACAATAATCATATAATATTGTTATTTCATCAAGGTTATAAATATTAATTACCTTTAAAATTGATTACTTCTATGTATAATGTCTTTTTCAATTATTACTATTGTTATATTTATAGTGTCATTATTATCATTAATTACTATGATAATTTTATTTATTAACTTTAAATTGCATATACCTTAAAGAAATAAACTGTTATCAAAGTTATAATTTTTCCTTGTTTTGACAAGAAAAGATTATTATATTTCACATGTAATATATATGTGAAGTATAAATACAAATAAGATATTGCCATATATAACAAGTGCAAATTATGAAAAGTAATTGATTTGGAAACTATTTATACAATTATTATACGTATTGATATTTTATTGGTATTTACGTGCTAAATATATATAATACGTGATATATAATACCCATTAAACCTTTTTTTCCATTTTTATACCTTAATTTGTTGAAATTTAGCCTCCTTATTTAAAGCAACCAATGTAATATAAGAAAAGTAAAAATTGTCATATTGAAGAAAATAGATAAATGACTTATGTTATAATAAGATAATACCTTAATATTTTGGCCATATATTCAATAATTTATACATTTGCTAGTTATATCTATGTAGAAGATTTAAGTTATAAATTTTTATACTATATAAATTCATCTTATTAATCATTGTAACTTTAATACAATTTTTTAGTTTTTTTATTTTTTATTTTTCAATCTTTCATGTTATTTCTTCTTTAAGCGATGTCTCCTTGTATATTACTTCATACTCATTTATTTTAATTATAGGCAACAAAATAAAATAGAACATGTTAAACTTATTATATCATTTTTTTTTTTATTATTGTCATACACATCACAGGTACATGACATGCTTATATATGTGTGTGTGTATATATATATATATATAGCATTAACATAATAGTTATGAATTTATATGGTGTTATATATTAATATTATTAATCATTTATGGGAATTTATGAAATTGTGCGTACGTAAATAGCACTAGGCATTGACAAGTAATTTGATTTGATATTTTAGTGAAAGCAAGCCAATTTTACGCTCCGTCAAAGTAACTTTACTGAACAATGGTAACATGAAACGGACGTTTACGTATACGTACTACTTCCTTCCATCCTTAAATTCTCCCGCTCCATTACGGTTCCACAACGATCAAATGTGTCTCTCTGATTCCGTATTTCGAGAATAAAACGTCTATTTCGCTACGAAGTGATTTGAATAATTCCATGACTGTGATCGTGAACTACTTTTTCTGGGGTTCAATATTATTGGATGGTTGCTGCAGTGTCCACAGCGTTATACATTGATTTGATGGAGTATTTTAACGAACTTACATTGCCATTTGAATTACCATCTCTTTTATTTTACAATGTCTCTGTCGCGCAATTCTCCTTCTTATTCTTTTTCTTCTTCTGACGTTTTGTGTTCGGTTTTGATTCGAAACTGCTCCGCTTCCATGCCTACCACGACACAATCAGACGGAGTTTCACCCACAATGAAACGACCCAAATCGCTTCAACGAAGATTCCTCCCCCCAACTTCACCTGAGTCAAGTAATGATTACTTCTTTATATATATATATATATATATATATATATATATATATCATGTATATATTTGTGTTCATTTTTTCGACTTTGAATATAAACCGAAGAACCCGAGGTATTGATGGTCTAGTGGCATGATCATTACGTTCTCATTAATTGGAGGAACATGATATTTCCATTCCCAACCTTTGCTTAAAGTTTGCTACAGTCCAATCTCTATACTTATCGTTTGCAATCGAGGTAGTTGCAGTTATTAGTAGCTTTTAGCAGTAGATAGTGCTAAAGCTATCGACACATGGTGATGGTTTGCTGGTCTGTAAATGTTAATGAAAATCTGGCGAAATTGTTTTAAAGGGCGCATCCACTTTGAATTGCTACAGTAATATTGGACAATCCCAACAGATGCTGGGGTTTTTTTTTTTTTTTTAATTGATTTTTGATAGGTTTCGCAGTCTAGGAGATTGATGAGCTCAAAGAGCTTTGTACAATTCACAATCAACATAATTCTAAAACAATTGTTTTGATGATCACCAACAGGAATAAATGACAAAGGCGGCCAACAATCTTCTTCTGCACAGAATCAGCTTTTTACTTCTACTGCAAGAAGCCTTTCGGTCTCCTTCCAAGGAGAATCGTTTTCCCTTCAGTTTAACAGGGCAAAACCGGCTCCGCCTCAGCGAAGTCAAACGAAAGCATCCACACCGGATAGGAAAAAGCCGCCGACAAGGAATTTAGAAAGACTGCTACTTCAAGGGCAATCTTTGAACCGTAGTTTTGATTGTACGGAAGAGAGAAGAAAGCTAAGTGGATCTAATGGTTATGTAGCCAGAGCATTGCAGAACTTGATGACACTTGATGTTAGATCTTTCTTGAATGACAAGTTACCCGGACTGAATTCGAAAAACCGGGGCATCAGGAAGGGTAATGATGAGTTGAACAGAAATAGTAATTCTTCGGATTCTTGTGGTTCTGATACTGAGAGTGTGGACTCCGTAAGTATTAATAGCAGTAGTTTAGGAGCGCATGATCGGGGACGTGGTGATGATAATGGTGATTACTGTGGTGTTGGAGGGAGAGGGCAGCGGGTGAGGAGGGGGATTGTGGTGCCAGCTCGGTTTTTGCAAGAGAGTAATAGCTGGTTCAGGCATAATGCCGAGCCTCCCAAGAGTTTGTCTTGTGAGAAAGCTACATGTGCTCCTAAAGGAGCTTTGAGTGGAAAAAGGCAGTCATCCCGCGTTCATGCGGCGGTTTGGCCAGGTTCTCCAGGTAAAGGTAGCGCTCCAGCATCCCCTGTGAGAGAAAAAAGTCCCAGGATAAGTAATGCAAGCGTGAACAACGGTCCTTCTGTAATGACCTATGCGGCCGACTTGAGAAGGACAAAAGTGGGTGACAAGCAGATTACTGATGCGCATGAATTAAGGCTTTTGTATAATCGGCTTTTGCAGTGGCGCTTTGTGAACGCTAGAGCTGATGAGTGCCTCTGTGACCAAGAGTCAGAAATAGAGGTATGATTGTGCATTCTGTGGGTCAACTCGTTTGTGAGGCTCATCAATTCCTACGATTTCTAGTCCAATTTTCCATCTTAGACAATGCAATTGCATCAAATAAATGGAATGAAAAACACGAAACTTCGCATATAGTTTAACAAAGAGTCATTAGTTTGCTAGTTTTGGCTCTGCCTGTTTTCATGTTTGTAGGTTGAATTCTAGAGCTTGCTGTGTTTCATCTAATTTTCATAATGTCTCGTATTGCTTATATCAGAGGAGCCTTTGGGATGCTTGGGTAATTATCTCAATGTTGAGAGAATGTGTCCAATCCAAGCGAATAGAGTTGGAATTCTACCACCGGTACCTGAAACTTACATCTCTCATTCAGGGGCAAGTATGATATATGTCCTCTTTTTGTGTTTTAGCTTCTCTTGTAACACCCCATGTTTGTGTATTCAGTACTCAACCCCTTTTTTCTGTTGGCGTATCTTCTTATGTCACTTGATGAGTAAAGATGAAGTATTTGGAGAGGTGGTCATCCCTGGAAAACGATTACTCAAGCTCTTTGTCTGGAGCTTCTATCGCTTTGGAGGCTAGTGCTCTTCGTCTTCCAGTTGTTGATGGGGCAAGGGTATCACAATGATCTTTTCCTCCTTGTCTATATGAATTGTGGTGCTTGGTAATCTTTTTCTTGCTTGTGGGAGGACTTCTTGTTTCGATGTGTATGCAGGTTGATATCCATGAGGTGAAGAAAGCCATTAGTTCAGCTGCAGATGTGATTCTAGCAATGCAATCCACATGCTTACTCTTATCAAAGGTGAAGGAATTATTCACTCGATCACCTCAAAATATTAGCGTTGTAGCTCAAGTTAGTAGGATGGTGTAGAAAGTATAAGATTGCAGAAGGAGCCGCAATAGCTTTTGAGAAAATTCGGATAATCAATAATCTACAGAGCCGTACGCTGAATCATATAGAGGAACCTTTCAACAAGATATAGAAAAACCACTAACTATGCATTCAAATCCACGATCCCGCATGAAGTGAATTAGAGAATTGTCCTCTAAATATTTGCTCCAGTGCATGATTGCTGCTGTTACGCTATGTTCACAATTTCCTCCCAACGGGAATAAGTTTTCGATATAGAAACCAAAATGCAGTTTAATCGAACTCGACTTTCTTCAAATGAAAATTCCTTTGAATTGTTTGATCTCCAATACCAGACGCTTTTTAAATTGATGATAGCAAATTTGAATTTCCTCTGAGATGGATTTTAGGTTCAATTCGAGAAACGACTTATATATATGTAAAGTTTATCTTTGTCCTGTATAGTTCTTCTAGTAGAACACAACATTTCGTCTTTCTACTAGAAGCTATTTCTTGCAGGACAGTATTTCTAGGACAAACATTATCGCATATGTTGCCTTGCCACTCTTTTGTTCAATAAAGATCTTATATGAATTTTTTTTTTTTCCTGATATGAATTTTGTCTTATTGGTGGTCATTTAAGCAGGCAGGGGAAATGAAATCTCTGATGGCTGAGCTAGTCCGTGTAACAGCAAAAGAGCGCGCACTGCTTAATACATCCAGAGATCTTCTTTCAATGATAGCTGCAATGCAGGTAAATATCATGTGTCCTAATATTTTGCAAACCATGAATTCTTTGGCAACCGCATCAGTTTGGCATTGTTCTGAAGTATTGACAATCAATGGTAGATCGAGGAACACAGCCTGAAAACTCGCATTTTACAGCTGAATGGACGTCTTCAAGATTTGCATTAGTGCTTTTTTAAGCATACTATGACCAGTAACTTCTTGTACGATAATAAGACACTTGTAGAAAAACTCGACTTTCGAGTGATTTTTTTCTTTTTTTGAATGATTTTTTTTTTTTTTTTTTTTTTTTATATATGCGTTTGTTACGCGGAGCAGAATTTTGTCGATCTTGGTTTTCATTGGGATATAGGACATAAGGGATTATTAGTGTATGTAATTCTCATATGTAATCCATAAAATTTATATAGTTATCTCTTTTTTCTCCTTTTGGTTGAATATGTGACGAGATGGTTGATTGGTTTTTACTTGATCATTAAAAGGCGTTGAAATCCTTTCTCTTTCTCTTGAAATCCAATAGCAATTGCCTAAAAATCTTGAGATTATGAGGGATCTCGAATTTTTAAAACTGTGCACTTATACATTTTCAATAACATAAATATAATGATCTTCATCCTTTAATGTACTACTAAAGTAATCTTTTGTATGAATATAGAACTATTATTATTATTATTATTTTAAGGCTCATTTTTTTTATCAATTTTTTTCACTTATTAGCCGCTGAAGTATTAAATTAATTAAGAAAAATCTCATATCGTACAATGAATTAACCTGAAAAAAATACTTACAAGTATATATTTTCACAAAGGACAAATTGAAAACTTTGTGGTGTCAACATTTTTCAAATGATACGAGTATATATTTTAGAAATTCGGGATGCTATTTTGATTTTGATAAATTCTAGAATGTGTTAGTATTAGGGTAAATTTAGGATTTAAGCTCATGAGTTTTCTTCAGAAAAGAATAATCTAGAAGAAATTACTGTCCCAAATTCTCAATAGCATCATCAAATAAAGCGCAAGGGGTTGCATTTTGCAGCATTTACATCCCCAACGTAATTCTAAATTCATTAAAATATCAAACATTAATGCTAAAATAACAAATCTATCAATGCACAACAATATCAAACCAAGCCAATTTCACTAAGACCTGCAAATTCTCAAATTAGTCAAATATTAATAAATAATTCGACATGTCATCATCAATATATATATATATATATATCCAAAAATATAAAAAAAATCCTTAACGTTTCATGTTTTTACAAATTAGTCCTTAATCATTTATTTAACTTATTTTAGTTCTCAAAATCTTCAAACTATATCAAATAAATCATTCTATTAAACTCTATTAAATTTTTCATTATTGTGGACATATATCAATATATTATTGATCTACGTAAGTACATAAAAGTCTCTAATATTTATTTGTACGTGCGAAAAAGTTCTTAATCTTTTTATTTAATCCATTTTAATTCTCAACATATTTATATATAATAAAAAAACTAATGGATGGATTTTTTTGTAAATTTATTAAAATATTGAGGATTAAAATAGATTAGATAAAATGTTAATAATTGATTTGTATATATAGAGGTAATTTTAGGAATTTTTTGTATTTTTTCTTTATATATATAAAGGTCCAATATGTTTATACGACAACCTCTCAATTTAAAAGGAAAAAATAAATATTATGCTAAATTTTTCAACAAGCTTATTAATTGCGCTCGAATTGGTTTTGGACACCTCGCAGAAACCTACAATGTCGTTGCTGGATTTGGGCTCCAATGAGTATGGTTTAAAAAAGGAGTGTTTTCTTGTCTGTTGCTTGTCACAAAAATGGACGAAAACAGAGTGTATAAAAGTCAAATGGGACTAAAAGTATGAATCCGTTCAAATGCCATACTCCACAAGACTATAAAAGCTCCGCAAGACCAGTTGATCGGTTGAGGCATTATTTATACAAAATCATGGATACAGAATGAAAGCAACAATATTTGGGTTTCCCTTTTTTCCTTTTTAAATGACATTATGTTTGGTCAATGAAGCTCGTTTGCACGAGACCGAACAAATTTATTTAGTACACATGGCCACTTTTTAAGAAAAAAAAATTATCAGCATTTTTTCTCAGATTGTCTCGAATTTCTTAGAAATAAGTATACTTGAGCAAGGATAACATAGGGAAAGATCTTAAGACCTTCACTGATAGGCTGGGGGAATGGAGTAGGAATGTATTTGGTCTTATACATGTCAAAAAAGAGAATGTTGCAACAGAGATAAGAGTACATAAGACACAAGAAATGGAACCAGCCGATGTAGGGATTGTTGGAGAAGGAATGCTTTCTACAAGTAGAATTGAAAATCGTCCTAGATGAGGAGTTGTGGGTGGCAAAATCAAGAGTGAATTGGTTTATCTACGAGGACCATAACACTAAATTTTTTCATGCATCTACCCTGGCTAGGAGAGCAAAGGGCCATGTCATTGGGTATTTGATGATTGTAACAATTGGGTAATTGACATTTGATGATTGTAACAATTGGATAATTGATCATAAACATAATGAGTTAAAATCTACAACTACAAAGTACTTTTCCACTCTCTTTACCATAGTGCAATGCTTTTTCAAATCTAGGCCACTTGAGTGGATTCCATGATGGAATTTTTTCAGCAAGGAAGATCGTATATGTTTAACTAAAGAGGTTACAGAATAGGAAACTCGAAAAGCTATATGATGTATAGCTAATCACAATTCACAAGGCCCTTAGAGTGGATGGTTTACATTTGCAATTCTTCAAAGATTATTGAGATATTGTAGGAGAGTCAGTTTATCAAAAATTGAAAGATATTTGGAAATTAGAGGTGGTGCGGAAAGAAATAAATTAGAACTTGCCGGTCTTAATCCCCAAAAAGGAGAAGGCAAATCGGCTTAAAGATTTTCAAACAATTAACCTCTACACAATTCTTTATAAAGTTCTGGGGAAGATTTTAGTGCATCGTCTGAGACCTTTCCTTCATAAGCTTATCAGTTTGGAGTAGTCTAGCTTCATCCCAGGCAAATTAACTAAGGATAACATGATTGTTTTTTTGGAACTCCTTCACTCTCTTAAGCATAAAAAAAGGCAATTCTTCTTAGATGTTGATTAAGCTAAACTTAGAGAAAGCCTATGACAAGCTAAAGTGGGATTAGATCAGGCATGCTTTGATGTGCTTCCAATTTCTAGAAAAATGGATTAACATTATTGGATCTTTCCTAGCAACTAGTTCCTTAAGGGTGCTTCTCAATGGTGTGATGTTGAAAGAATTTTATCTCAATAGGGGGGTTAGACAAGGTAACCCTATGTTGCCATACTTATTCATCATAGCCATTGAGGTACTAAGCAGATGCATCAAGGAAGTTGTAGATGCTGGTATATGGAGGCCCATCAGATTAAAGTGGTCTAATGTAGAACTATCACATATGTTGTTTGTTAACGACCTAATCTTTATTAGATGCAACATTGAGCAATGTACGGACTATGTACCAAGTTATGAAAACGTTTGGCATCATGTTTGGGCAAAAGGTTACTTATAGTAAATCATATGCACTTTTCTCTAATAATACCACAGACATGTATAAGCAGCAAATCTATGAGGTTTTTGGCATTAATCTAAATGCTAAGCTAGGTAAGTGCCTCGATGTCCCAGTCACTATTGGAGGTAAATTGAAAACATTAGATCTTAAATTCTTGTTGGAGAGGACTTAAAAAAAGCTGTCAGGGTGGAAGGCCAAACTCCTTAATGCTCTTGCCAAAAAGATTACAGTCTCCTCAACATTGGAAAGTATTTGTAATTATGATTCTCAAATGATTCCAATGCCATAGAAAATATGTGCTTAGTTAGAAAAAAATTATAGGGACATTTTATAGGGTAGAAATGCATTCTGTAGAAAAATGCATTGGATATTATGGGATTGTGTTAAGAGACTAAAGAAGGATGGAGGACTTGGTCTTTTAGACATAAATCGATGAAATAAATCAAACTTCCCTAAATCGGCTTGGAACCTCCGCACAAGAAAGTTTCTTTAGGTGAATGTGGTGCAGGCTAAACATAGGCAGGATATACAATAGTTTAAGAAGAAGTATAGATTAAGTTTTTTCTTAATACTGAATAAGCAAATTGCTTGGCTATAAATAAGACAATCACTTCTCTATGGTGAGTGGGATCTAAGAGCTTCTGGCACAGGACATAGATGAAAGTGGGTAAGCTTAGTAGTTGGGTTTTTAGACCTTTAACTAAGGAGGCTAGCTTACTATTAATGATAGAAGCTTAGCATGAATCTGGTAGATGGGAACAAGATTGGGTACCTGATCAACTCGAACATTGCATCTAAACTTGGCTTATTTGATCCTATAATCCAAGAAGAGCATAAGATTTAGGATAGGCAAGACAAAATTTGACCATTTGATGCTAATGGGGAGGTTCAAGTGAGGACGATGTACAAACTAATGTGTAATAAAGAGACATGCCAACCTAGCAAGGAGAATTGGGTGGGGATATGGAACACGACTATGACACTTAGGATCTAACTTTTCCTTTGGCGAGGTGTAAAAAGGGGTTACCAACCAAAGAAAATCTAGTGAAAAGAGGTATCCCCATTGACCAATTGTATATGTCTTGTGAGAATGAAGTAGAGTCAATCCAACATCTATTTATGGATTGCTTAAGCATTAGAAGGACATGGCAAGTCTTAGGATAGAACCCCCCTTCCTCAACCCCCACCCCCCCTCCTTCTCCTCGAGTGAATAATCAATCCCTCCACTTCTTAGATTGGATAAGGAATAATGCAAGGATAAGAAATATTCCTTGGGGCAATGTGGTTTGCCCGCAAGCTACCCCCTTCCTCTTTACACTTTTAGGTATTTGGTGAGAGCAGAATAAAAGAATTTTCCCACATCAGCAAGGCAATTCGGAATGGAGTCTTTTGATTGGTAAGGATGCTTACAAATGGTGAACTATTAATAAATGGAGAAAGATAAGAACAAATGCTTTCAACCGAGGTGTATCTGGATAAAACGCCTTACTAGTGTTATAAAGAAAAATTGCAATGCAGTTGTAGATTGGAAAAGCAATAATGCAGCTATTATAGTAGTTGCATGAGATAGTATTGGAATAGTTTGATGAGGATTTTGGAAAAAGCTAACTATTCTTACTCCAATTGAAGCTAAGCTCTAGGCAATAATACACATCCTTCACTTTACATGAGGAAAATGATAGGATAATTTAATGGTGGAATCAAATAATATTTATGCTATTGATCTTGTCAAGGAGGGATAGAGAACATGTGAATCAAATTTGCCTATTGTCAAACCATCCCTATACTTGCTAAGAAATTTCTGTAATGTGATATTTTGCAGGATTCTTGGAGATAGGAACCTATTAGCTTATGCTCTCACAAAGGAAGGATTGATGGTGGATACTAATAATGACTTCTCCTTTTGTTTTCCCATGAATGTTGTTGATTTTGTGGTTCTAAACTTTAGACCAAAGTGAAACTTTAGCTAAGTCGTCGGGCTATGATATTAGACAATTGGGATAATTTCTTTGTTTCCTATCATAAAACTTGGTTGAACTTTATGGTTTTATTTTATTTTTCTATTAATGAATACATTTTCTTACCGAAAAAAGTATACTTTACAATGACAATAAAAAAGTATTCAATTAGCTATATGTTCTTATAAATGAGAATGTTCATGTAGAGATAACTAAACAAGAGTTAATAAATATGCATTATCTAAGATTAGTATTTGACGTATCCATGTTGCATATGCAAAAATTAAATTTATCTTATATTAAAAAAATAATGCATAAATTGTTACAATAATATAAATGCATTAAAAATCTGTAAATAGTTAAAATAGAAATAATATAACAATAGAAATATAGTTAAAGTCTTTGAAGAATAAAATCCTTTATCTAAACTTAGAGTTGGGGAAAAGAAAGTAACAAAAATTCTATGAATAAATCGAAAAATAACAATTAAGTATTTTAATTTTTTGAAAAATGTTTATTGTTATTTGAACATATTTGAATTTTTTTAAATCCTTAAAAATATATTGATGTAGAGATATTTGAGGCCTTCCAAATCTATTGAAGAAGGTTTGTCGCTATCTCAACAACATCCATTTACTGACTATAAATAAAGAGATGGGGAACAAGAATATGCCTACTACCAACAAAGAGATAGGGATGAATATGGAGTGTGTATTATAATTTGGCAATTTCAATCATATTTAAAATTGGAAAATATAAAATATACATTTTAAAAAAAAGTCTAGAATAAAGGTATATGTTATCAATTTACTTATATAAGTAGACTAAAAGTTTTGCATAAATAGATCTAAAACTACATATACAAGGAGAAGGAAATGGATAATAACAATAATATATTATCAATTTACTTAAATAAATAGACTAAAAATATTGCAATTACTTTTAATTTGCATTATTGAACATGTAGTAATGTGCTTATAAAAACATTATTAAGAATTTTTTTGTATAGCTTTAGGAATAGCTTATTTTTCCATGGTAATAGAAAAGATGCAATTACATAAGGAATGTTAAGCTATAGCTAATAATTGACTCTTATTGAATTAAGAACCTTAAATTTAATTTAATATGTATTATATTATTCATAATAATTTTAATATCTTAGGGGTTATATAGTGGTAAAGTTAAGTGATTATTAAGAGGTTACTACATTGAAATTATGATTTAAGTAGGTTCTTTTTTTTTTTTTTTTACTTTCACAAATATTAAAGGAATAAAGTGATATTATATATAATGATTATTGCACATTTGTAAAAATGTTTGAGGAAAAAAAAAAACAAAATGTGGAATAACAATAATGCATTAATTATTCATAATAATCTTAAGCAATAACAAAGGAGATATTAATTAAGGTTTTTCAATATTAAGAAAATATATAATTACGTAGTTGAGACATGTAAGAGTAAAAATTAGAAATACAAAAAAAAAAAAAAAAGTTTAGGAGGAAAGCTAGTGAAAGATATTAACAACAATAAACTATATGAACAATTTTCCTTTCTTAATTCAGTGACACTATTGTTAATTATATATTATTTGCTTTACTTTGCAACTTGTTGTAAGCCTACAAAAATAATAAAAAACGTGAGTCGTTTATAATTTAGGGGAGTTACCTATAGAAGCTAATGTTTTAAAATTATATCAAACAATGACTAATAATAGAATGAAAAACTAAACAATGACCAATAGCAAAACGAAAAAAAAAATAAAAATAAAGAAAAAAGAGAAAAAACTCACAAATAGAGTATTCTCTCTTTTGCTTATTTTATATATTCATAAGAAACATACAACCAATTCAAGTTTATCAAGAATATATTTATAATCCCAACATATAGATTACATATAGCAAATTTTTTTTTTTTTCATAATTTAACATGATGTAAATTTATTAGATAATTAAACAATAAAAAATTGCCTAAAAAATTTATTAGATAAATAGAAAATTCTCTTTTCATGGAATTTGTTTCATATAATTAAAAAGCACATTTCCCAATTTAGGTTTATCATAATTGACAATAAAATTTTTAAATAAAAAAAATTATCCTCATTAGATTTTTAACTACTTAAAATTGAATGAACAAATAAATTGTTTCATCTTAAAATAACTATATGAATAACCAAATTATGACCAATGAACCGAAAAAATTCATTCTCATAAAAGAATATGCTCTCTCTTTTCTCCCCTTTTTTTATATTCATAAAAAGTATACATCCAATTTAGGATCATTGAGAATATATCTATAATATCTACACATAATTTAGATATAGCAAAATTAATTTAACATGATTTAAATTTAATGAACAATTACATTTTAATGAATTTCCATATAATTCTTCTTTACACTTTTATATGGGTTATTTTGATACATTCATTTTAGCAAATGCAGTGTAGATGCTTTCATTTAATTTTTAATAATTTACCATTACATTTATATTTATATATATTTAATGAGTTTTCACATAATGATCTTATACACTTCATATGGACTACTCTGATAAGTATTAATGCATGCATTGTACATGCTTTAATTTTTTTTTTTTAAGGCTATCATATAGAATGGATTTTAGAGATAATTTTAATATTTATTTTCTTAAGTTTCTTAAATGTAATTTTTTAACTATATAATTTTTTTGCAATTGAGATTTTATGCATTTACTTGTAGATATTTGATGCACATTAGGGTGCACTGTTTTCTAATAAAAAGTAAAGTTTTCTCTTAATAATATAGAATAGATTAACGATATAGAAGATAAACTAATAATATTGACATTATGCCCTTCCAATTTGTTTTGTTTTTGTATGTGTATAGGTAATTTGTCAAAATGGGATATAGTTAAAGAAATAAGAAATTATTTTAAAAATCTGTTTGTAGATGAACATGGGAAATGGCAAAGGATAATGAGAAATAATAATGTGGAAGATAGAGAAAATTAAAGTGGGGATAAAAAAAAAAATTGAAATGTGATGTAGTGTACTAAATGTAGAAGATACTGAGGGGAGGAGAGAGTGAGAGAGAGTATATAAGAGAGAGAAAAGTGGAGAGGGGGGAGAAAGAAAGAAAAGAATAAAGTTTTAATGAGTGCAATATATGTCTATTAATTTAAAAAAATTATATAATTACAAATTATATAAAAAAATTACCAAAAATACCATATGTGATATTAGTTATCGCAATTTGCAAATGTGACATTATTTATGGCATCTTTAAGATGCAACATTAGTACAAATAGCTATGTTATATTTTCAAGATATAACAATGGTGCTTTGGTAATATTTTTTATTTAATTTATATTTATATAATATTTATTAATATTAATAGTAAACACGTAAATTTCTCAAGTTTTAATAATAAAATGTAACTATTTTATTATATCTTTAAAAAAAATGGAGATGAATTGCAATCGATATGAGTTACAAAAAGTTGTTGACTTAAATATTATAGATGATCTGTTCATATGGGTCTCCATTAAAATTCATAATGATTGTTATGCTCTATAATAACTAAAAACACATCTATAGAGAGAGATGTTATCTAGCAATAAAATTAAAAAACAACTTCATAACTAGTTTTGTTAAATACATATAATAATATGGCCCAAATCAAATATGTTTCTTTATGCAATATAACATTAAGGGTGCTATAGCATCTCACTTGTCTCAGATTGATCATTACATTTATAGTAGCTATGACCCTCTTCACCAAAATACTATTGACCAACTACAATGCTTTAAACAAAACCATAATAGCTAATGGATGATGATAAAGCCTAATGGTTTGTTTACTAATTCAACACCAAGCACACAATGCATAAGCCATATATGACCTAGTTAAACTAATGTCATAATATAATCAACCAAAGAACTACAATTTGAACTTACATTTAGACTTTTGTTAGTTTGAATAGGCAACCTTACATAAAAAATTGGGTCATCCCCAATTTTATTACTTATCATATTGTTTTTAGTTAGTCCACTACTCATGAACCTAGACTAACATTAGATGGCTACCATCTCAACAAATCACCACTCCTCCACTTAATTCGATTTCTCACATTAACCAACCATTGATAAATAATTACTAGCCATGCACCTATCTCCACATTTGTGGACTAGTATCTTATTGACAACTTTGTTACAAGCTCATATTAGGACTAGTCGGATATAGTTGATCCATGAAAAACTTAGTTCAAAGTGGTTATGGACCTTGATATAATGCTGAGCTATCTTAATTTCTTGACCCATGTTAATTACTACCATCAATCTATGACCCATGTATTTGGCCATTATCTAGGGGGTTTTGCCCAACCTCTTCTCTCTACTTTCCAAACCTATCATTGGCCATTAATAATAAATCATCACCTCCAAGCCTAACCTTAAACCTAGATGACCAACGTCTTGCCAAGTAAAAGCAGCTATTCATCTAGCACCCAAACTTATGATCTATTGAAAATTATACACAAAGAAATCTCATATTTGATCCCAATAAGGTCAATCATCCTCATTGTTTAATCAACTAGTAGATTTAATTAAACTAGATGCTCACCTTCACATGTTTAGTTGATAGGTTCAATTAACCTTGTGGATTAAGTCAATTTATTGCTAAGTTTATACAACAAGATTTTGCATGCTAGCCTTAATGCATTCTTTTATTGGGTTTTGGAATAGTAGTTAACATTTGATAGGTAGGTAGTTAGGTTAGGTATACACTGGTTTATTGAAGAGTTAAGTTAGGGATTAGGTTCAACTGATATGTACCATATAAGATGGTCATTTGGGTGCTTAAATTGTCACATTAGTTAATTTGACAAAACTATATGAAGGTTGATGGAAACCATATTGATTCCTTTTATTTTAACCAAAGTGTCTATGATGAGAAAATGGAAAACATAGATTAACACATGAAAACTTTAAAAGTGCAATTAGTACTAGCAAGTATATTGGACATGTATACAATAACAAATTACAGTGAGAACTAGTTTAAACTACATGAATTGGATAGTAACTATCGCCAGCGTTAAACTATATTTTAAAGTAGGCAATTGAATTATGATTCTTATAAATGAAATTAAATGAAGCTAATGAAAAACTAATTATACCAGCAATCCATGAGGCAAAATATTAATGAAATCAAATACATGAGATCAATTCTATGCTATAATTCGAAAAATCAACTTATACCAAACAATTTTCACCAAAATCTTCTTCCCATTTAATTCAGACAATCCTGTTTACAGCATTGATTTCTATTCTGAATTGCCTAATTTGTTTTTATTGGCTGAGGAGAGAATTCCTCTCACAGATGCAATTATCCTAACTAATATCAGCTACCCTACTTATGTCTATATATAACCCAATATTAATCATGTTAAGTATGCGGACTCTTAAATCTAATTGTAGTATATATGTATGTCTCGTATTTATGATTTGAACTTACCCCCAATTTAAATAAACACATAAATCGTTCGATTCAACGAGTTTTAACTCACAAAAATCATTAATTGCAATACACGGTTAACTAAAATGTAAAATGTAATGAAACCATAAGTTAATAATCAATTAAGCGATTTTAATCCCATATAAAAAACTACTTCTCCCAAATGTTAGGTGAATTCCATCACAAGTTCATAAATAAAGAGAAGAAGACACTTAATAAATACTATAGCCGCTCAAATCGATCTACAATTTTGTTTACAAATTGATCTCTCGGAGTTTTCCCACATTTGGATGGGCTTGGGTTTTTTGAAATAAAAGAATGAAAAACAAGAATGATGTCTGAAGTTTGAGTCTATATGTAATTATTTTTCTGTTGCATGTGCCCTATGAAAAGAGTAGAAAAAAAAAAAAAAAGAAATCTGGTTCTTTTTCTTTCCAGTGAGCAAAGATTTTGGATTTAGCCATACGCAGGTAAATGTCCTTTCTAATCTATTCTTGCTTTTGGACTATTAACTTTTGTTTGAGGCTAGATGTTGGATGTGGATTTCTGCTGGAGTTAGGGTTCAGCTTGGGCTAGGTTTACAATCTTCATTTTGACATGCTTCCGGTGTGTGCTGAGATTCTTCCTGGACGTGTAAACATTCCTGAACATAAGACGAACATTGCTCCATTGGACACGGGCTCTTAACGTCTGCTGGACCGTGTATTGCATGTTGGACACATGGACCCTCCTCATTTGGGGTGTGACTTCATCATGGATTTACTAGACCTTTGGCGTTAAACAGCTCCCTCGGACATTTCCTTTAATTCTTACTCCTCTCGTGTATTTCTTCCACCTAAATTATCTTTTGTGTAGAGTAATAAATTATATATTTATGATAATAACTTTTGTATGCTTACTAATTCCGAGCATTTTTCCTACCGAATGAAAAATAAGGAATATATATATATATATAATAAACTAAAGGATAGCATACTCATATTGCGTATACAAAAAATATAAAAAAAAGGTTTGGACTTTAAAATATAGAAGAACACTAATAATATATATTAGTAAAATCATATTGTGTGTACAAAATATATATATATATATATATATATATAAAGGTTTGGACTCTAAAATATACAAGAACACCAATAATATATATTAATAAAATCAAAATTGTGATAAATTTTCAAAAGAAAAATTACATACTATAGTAGTAAATATTGGTCAAATAAAAGGTATAATGAATTTTTCAAATAATAACAATATTTGATAATAAATAATTGATAAATGAAGTAGTAACCGTAAAAGTAAATAATAGAAATTAGTAATTGCATAATTAGAAATATCTATAAGTAATGGGCGATACTTTAGAAGTTTGTAAGATGAGTTTGAATTTTCTTTGGAATTAGCATATGAATACATTTAATGGTTTAAAGTACAATATATTAAGTTTTTAGCTATAAGCAGTTAAAAAAGTATTTCCTTTTAAATATAGTAGATATATCCAAATTTT
Organism: Lumnitzera littorea; assembly: GCA_024138015.1. Taxonomy (NCBI): domain Eukaryota; kingdom Viridiplantae; phylum Streptophyta; class Magnoliopsida; order Myrtales; family Combretaceae; genus Lumnitzera; species Lumnitzera littorea. The sequence continues at coordinate 31,117,659 of JAMXBB010000012.1, forward strand.
TGGTAAAAATATGCACTCTTTACACCTACTATAGCTCTTAAAATAAAAATAAACATGCATATAGACATATACATATACATATATGTATTTATATATTATTATTAAAGCAATAGTCTTTTATTTAACTCTTCTTTTCTAACCTACAATTTTCTCCTCTAATAACTATACATTCTTATCTGTCTATTATTATTATGGAAATAATCTTTTATTCGACTCATCTTTTGTAATTTATAGTTTTTGTCTCTCTCATAACCCTTATAACATTCTTTTTATTATATTAAAACATTCTTTTTATCACTATTATCTATATTATTATTAAGGCAATAGTCTTTTCTTTGACTTTTTTTTTTTTTGCTAAACTATAGTTTTTTTCTCATAACTCGTATTCATTCATATTATTGTATTAAAACATTTTTTCTATTGTCTATTATTATTAAGATCATACTCTTTTATTCGACTTCTCTTTTCTAACCTGTAATTTTTCTTTTTCATAACCCTTATACATTCTTATTATCATATTAAAACATTCTTTCACTAGATATTATATTAAGGTAATAGTTTTTTATTCGACTCATCTTTTCTAACCTATCATTTTTCTCTCATAACCCATATGCATTCTTATTATTATATTAAAACATTCTTTCTAGTATTATTATTATTATCGTTATTAAGGCAATACTCTTTTATAAAACTCCTTTTTGCTAACTTATAGTTTTCCTCTCACACAACGCATATGCATTGTTATTATTATAATAAAAAATTCTTTTTGTTATTAATATCTTATATTATTATTAAGGCAATAATTTTTTATTCAATTTTTTTTATCGAATTATTTGACTCTTCTTTTGATTCAATTATTATGAATTCTATTATATATTTTATTTATTTTTTGTACATGCATTACAAGTGCATCATTGCTATTATATATATATATATATATATATATATATATATATAGAAACGCGAACTATCTTAAATTACATAGGATTCTACACATTGAGTTACAAAATAATGAAATTCAAAACTATTAGTTCTTCAATACCACATGCTATAGAACTTAACAAAGAAATCCACATGAAATTAGTATTTTGAATTGGAGAGAGTACTCAAATGTGCTATTCTTCAAACACTTACTATTCATTCACTTTCTCATAATAATAAGGAATTAATATTCAATAAGAATAAAACAAACATGTAGTGATCATTATATGTTCATTGCATAGTTTTATTGATATAAAATAAGGAATTAAATTAAAATAAAATGACAATATCCATTACACCCATATGTGAAAGTGGTGAAGTGATGATTTGGAGGACATAGGCATTAATTATGACAAAGGACCATTTATTGCAAAGATGATACATATTTCATTGAATGGCAATTCATGAGCTTATTATAATTTAATTCTTTACATTGTTTTATGTCAAAATCCTATTTAATATTTTGTGTGAGCTCAATTTATATTTGTAGGTATATGTGTTCAAATGTGAAGGTCATGTGCACAATATGTTTTAAGTCACTCTACATGTGAGTGACTGAAGAGAACAACATGAGTTGTACGTATGGGATGATTGAGTTAGGAAAGGAAGATATGAGCAATAGCTAATCTCAAAGGCTTTGTCAAGTCTAGATTTTTCCCGATTTTTTTATTTTCTTAACTCGATTTATATTAAACCATAACTCATTTAATAATAACCCTCAACTAAGAGTTAAGAAAAACTTGGCTTTTCTACTTTAAAAAGTTCAAAGTTACCACTCAATCGGAGTAGGGAAAAAATGAATTATGTTAAAACCAATTGGGTGGATTAATTTTAACTTGGACATTGGATTGCATGAAAACTAAAATGGTTTTTGAAAACTAAAGATTTGAGTTTAGAGTATAACTTATTAAACCTTAATGGGTATCGCTTTTAACTTTCCAAATTTAGATTTACTTTTTAATATACCCTTATAATTAGAATTTCTACTTTACAAGTAAAGAAAACAATAAATTAAGTCTATTTAAAAATGATAAATAAATAAAAGGACTAATTATTTACAACAAAAAATAAATAAATTTTTCCATATTTTAAATCGCCTGATAATTAAGTACGAGTACCTATGTACTTGCTATTTGGGATTAAACTTTTCGTAGTTTATTCTCTGAAAACATTAGTAGATTGATTTATTTTAATTTGAAACGTGGCTAAGTTTACGTCTCTTAGCTATTCTGTTTTATTCGGAAAAATTCTAGAGAAGGATCCTAAGTTGGTGTATTTTTGAAAATTCTAGAAGGACCTAATTTTGAAAAGTATTAAGTTTTTTTTTTATTGAAAAAATGATTTTCTAAGTGATAAAATAGTTTCCACCTTCTTCTTTTTTTTTAATTATTTTTATTATTATATATTTTTTTCTTTTTATTTTGGCTAAACATGCTTAAAAATAAAAATACTAAAGCTTCTGTTCTGCATTAAATAAATAAATAATAGCAACAAAACAACAATAAGGGAATCAACAAAGCTAGACTAAGACAGGGGAATGCATGCAGGTCGATTGAGCAGATCGGACTAGGAGGCACAATAATGGATGAAATTACTTGGATTTGAATGCTGGGGCTATAAAGAGTCTGTTGGATGGCTTATTGGTACTCAAAAAGCTTTAAGTGCACCTCTACTCTAGAGAGAGAGAGAGAGAAATCGGTGAGTAGAGAGAGAGAGAGAGAGGCATACGATTTTGAGTAGATTTGAGTGATTATTGATGTTAGGGACAAGCCTAAGGTGCTTTGTATATACTAATCCAAGGTCGAATAATATTAGAAACCTCCATTAATGGAGGATTTAAGCATTTCGAATTTTATGTTGGGGTGATTTCAATGCCTATTTTGACTAAGAATATAAATGAATTTGGACGTAAAATTGGTACCATTCGAGAGTATTCTAAGTCTATAATTAATTTCCACACTTTGTTTGAATAAACTTGGAAAAAAAAAAAAAGAGTTTAATTAAGCCCTAAAGTCAAAGGATGGTACGGTTTTTTTTTCTTCCTTATGCTACAATTTCATGATTTTAGAGAAGTTATGTGCATGGTCACGTGTTAGGGCAATGCCATGTGTCAGGGTCCCTTTTTATAAGATAATTATATTAACAAGGGGCCATTATTTTGTATATATTGTAACATAAGGAGGAGACTTTATTTTTGTGTAGATAAGGCCTTACTATTATTAGAAATTTCCACTTTTAGAAAGTGATGCCATTTCATCAGTTTTAATGTCTACTCCTGTCAGGCCCAATAATGTCCGTAAAGCTTTTTATGGGGGTGTGAATACTCTTCTAGATTGAAGCTCTTACTCATTACGTTGGTTGACCACGACCGGCAGCATCTATTACATACACTGTACTCCGGTGCACACATACTGTAGCCTTGTATTACTGTCAGAATTAATAAAGTGTGCTATTCCTTTTTCCATTCGTACCTGTGTCCTTTATAATTTGTTGGCTTTCTTCTTTGGTTGTGTTACTTACAAGTTTAGGCTTGGTTGGCTAGCGTTGCGTGCAAGTTAGGCTTGATTACTACTATAGAGGCAGGATAGTAAGCGCCACACGGTCTATTTGTATGCTAAAGAAAGCCTCAGACCGTAATAGTTACTATCGGAGCTTAGGTTATTCTAGCGGGAACGACCATAACACGACAAGAGGAAGTGAGCAAGAGGTTAGATAGCCTTAAGGAAATCTTCAGGGGAGTGTCTAAGCGGATAGATGATTTAGTCACATTGTCAGTAAGAGTGGCTGAAGTTGAGACCAATCATCAAGAGATGAATGCTATGATGACTGAGATGGTTGAGAATTTTGGTGTTATAGTGCAAACCCTTAGAGAGGAAATGCATATAACGACCGATGAGGTAAGACAACACTTGGAGACTCAAGTAGAAGACGTGAAAGGACAAGTTACTACTCGTGCCTCAATTGAGACTGTTGAAGAGCTACAGGTACAAGTAGCTATTTTAACTCGGGCTATGGGAAATGCTCCTATCCTTGCCCCCGTTCATGTTCCTGCTCATGCAGGACATCTAAAGATGCCTAAGCCCAAGGCATTCACTGGCGTGAGGGATGCTAAGTTGTTGGAGAACTTTCTATTTGATATGGAGCAACACTTCGCTGCTGTAGGGACAAATGATGAGAGATCAAAGGTCACCATGGCTATAATGTACTTAACTGGTGATGCTAAACTGTGGTGGTGCACCAAATATGAGGATATCCAAAATGGCAACACTCATGGAGTTGAAGGCTGAGTTGCGAACTCAGTTTTTCCCTGAGAATATTGAGTACAATGCCTGAAAGAAGTTGAGGGAACTTCAACAGGGTGATGACATTAGAAAGTATGTTCGTGAGTTCTCAACATTGATGTTAGACATCAAGAGCATGGCTGAAGATGATAAGCCATTCTATTTCCTAGAAAGATAGAAGCCTTATGCTAAGAACGAGTTGTAGAGGCAACGAGTTACTAACTTGGCTACAACACAGGTAGCAACTGAGCGTTTGATTGACTACACTCATGACAATAAAGGGAAGAATGTGTCGACAGGACATGAGGTTAGAAAGTCAGTCAAGTCGGGCAAACCCAAGAGTGGGGGAGCCCTAAGTTCAAGTAGCAACAGTAGCAATACTAGAGGGAGTCAAAAGAAATCCTATAACTCTCACCAGTCCGAAAAGAGTGGGGTAACCAATGGAGGTAGGAAGCCCTCATTCTTGTGTTTCTTGTGTAATGGCCCACACAAAGTAGTTGAGTGTCCACATAGGCCAGCACTCAATGCTATGGCACAAAAAGTAGAGAGTGTCTGCCAAGATGATGAGTCGGGGAGTGATGGAGAGGATCAACCCCGAATGGGCGCATTGCACATGTTGTCGGTTGTTGGAAAGAGTTTCTCAGTGTGACGTAAGCCTAAGAACAATAATGAGTTGATGTATGTCTAGTTGAACATCAATGGCAAGAGTGCCAGTGTAATGGTAGACTTCGGTGCTACACACAACTTCATTGATGTGCTTGAGGCAGAAAGGTTGGGGTTAGTGCTTGCTAAGGACACTAGCCAAATTAAAGGTATTAACTCTAAGGCCCGCCCTGTCCGAGGAGTTGCAAGAGGAGTGAAAGTGAGGGTTGGAGATTAGAGTGGAAATCTCAACTTCACAGCTGTTCCATTAGATGACTTCAACATAGTCTTTGGAATAGATTTCTTGAGACAAGCCAGAGTTGCTCCCATGCCCACAGCAGATTGCTTATTATTCATGGGTGAAAAGCCTTGCTGTGTGACAGTTTAGAGAAACAGGGCAAACAATAGTGGCAAGGAAGGGAAGAATATTGGGGCTATGATGTTATCAGTGCTCCAATTCAAGAGAGGCCTCAAACATCAAGAGCCAACTTTCTTGGCTTTCCTTATAGAGAAAGAGGAAGCAAGAAAGATGGAGATACCAGAGGAAATAGAGAAGGTCCTAAAGGAGTATGATTATGTGATGCTTAATAAGCTCCCTAAGGAATTACCTCCTAGAAGGTCGGTGGACCACAAGATTGAGTTGATTCCTGGTGCCAAACCACTAACCAGAGCTCCTTACAGAATGTCGCCTCCCAAACTTATCGAATTAAAGAAGCAATTGGATGAGTTGTTAGAGGCAGGCTTCATTCGACCCTCAAAAGCACCATACGGGGCTCCTATTCTATTTCAAAAGAAGCAGGATGGGAGTTTGAGATTATATATTGACTACCGGGCTCTAAATAAGTTGAAGGTGAAGAATCATTACCTAATCCCTCTAATTGCTGATCTGTTTGATCAACTAAGTAGGGCTAAGTATTTTACAAAATTGGATCTTCGCTCAGGCTATCATCAGGTTCGCATTGCTGAGGGGGATGAGCCCAAAACGATGTGTGTAACCTTGTATGGCGCTTATGAGTTCTTGGTGATGCCCTTTGGTCTCACTAATGCTCCTACAACATTTTGTACCTTAATGAATAATGTATTTCATGAATATCTCGACAAATTTGTAGTCGTTTATCTAGACGACATTGTTGTGTATAGCAGGACATTACAGGATCATGTGAAGCACTTACGAATGGTTTTCAAGAAGCTGCAGGAGAATCATTTGTACGTAAAGTGTGAGAAATGTGCCTTTACCCAAAAGTGCATTAACTTCCTGGGTCATGTTGTTGAAGAAGGGTAGATTTGAATGGATATGGCAAAGGTGGAAGCAATCAGGCAATGGCCAGTGCTTAAGAGTGAAATGGAGTTGTGGTCCTTCCTTGGACTCGAAAATTACTATAGAAGATTCGTTGAGGGATATTCCCATCGAGTTACACCCCTCACAAATCTATTGAAGAAGGACCAAGCATGGTCATGGGATAGGATATGTCAGAGTGCCTTCGAGGAGTTGAAGCGTGTAGTGATAGAGGAGCCAGTCCTCACACTTCCTAACATTTCTAAGCCTTTTGAAGTCTACACGGTTGCCTTAGACATTGCATTAGGTGGAGTGTTGTTGCAAGAGGGTCATCTAGTGGCATATGAGAATAGGAAGCTGAATCAAACAGAGCGCAGGTACTCAGCCCAAGAGAAGGAGTTACTTGCAATTGTTTACTATCTAAGGACCTGGAAACACTATTTACAAGGATCTAAGTTTCTAGTGAAGACAGACAATTCTGTTGCTAGCCATATATTGACTCAACTGAAGCTTTCAGCCAAACAAGCCAGATGGCAAGAGTTTCTTATAGAGTTTGATATGGAGATTGAGTACCGCAATAGACAGACTAATCAGGTGGCAGATGCTTTAAGTAGGCGAGCTGATTTAGCATCCTTAGCACAGATTGCACACCAGTCGGTGAGTCAAATCTCAACTTCAATTCAAGAGTAGATCAAGCAACACATAGGTCAAGACCTGTTGGCCAAAGATCTTAAGTAGTTGGTTGAAGAAGGGAAGATGCGTAGATTTTGGGTAGAAGACGACCTCATTTACACAAAGGGGTACCAATTTTATGTCCCGAAGGTAGGCAACTTGAGAAGGGCACTCATGAGAGAGTGCCATGATACTTTGTGGGCTGGATATCCAGGCTGGCGGAGGACATGGAGCTTGTTGAGGCAGGGCTATTACTGGTCGAATATGAAGAAGGATGTGATGACTTATACGAAGACTTGCTTATCCTACCAACAGGACAAAGTTGAGAGGCAGAAGGTGGCAGGCCTCTTGGAGCCACTTCTTGTGCCTTCTCGCCCATGGGAGAGCGTCTCCATGGACTTTATCACTTCCCTACCAAATATGGGGGAGCACTTATCCATTTTTGTTGTTGTTGACAGGTTCTCTAAGTATGCCACATTCATTCCTACCATGAAGAGTTTAAGCGTAGAAGAGATAGCCTAACTTTTCTTCAAGCATGTGGTAAAATTCTGGGGTGTACCCCAAAATATTGTAAGTGATAGGGAAGTTTTGGACAAAGTTATTCCAACTCCTAAGCTTCGAGCTGAGCATGACCTCCAGTTACCATCTTCAGAGTGACGGACAGACAGAGAGATTCAATGGGTTGCTGGAGGAATACCTTCGGCACTTTGTTAGTGCTAACCAAAAGAATTAGGTTGACTTGCTGGATATCGCCTAGTTCTGTTTCAACATCCAGTAGAGCTCTTCCTTTAACAAGAGCCCTATAGAGATCATTACGGGTTAGCAACCACTGTTACCCCACACAGTGGCAGCACCATATACTGGGAGATGTCCAAGAGCCTATCAGTTCACTAGGGATTGGAAGTAGAGTTCAGAGTAGCAAAAGGGTACCTTGAAAAGGCTTCCAAGAGAATGAAGAAATGGGCAGATCAGAACTGCCGACCTAGAGAGTTCAATGTTGGAGATTAGGTCCTCATAAAGCTTTTTCCAGAATAGGTTAGATCATTGAAGAACAAGGATAGAAGATTGATCCAAAAGTACATTGGTCCAGTTCCTATCATATCGAAGATTGGAAGAGTAGCTTACAATGTCGAGCCTCCTGTGTGGTTGAAGGTCCATCCAGTTTTTCATGTTAGCATCTTGAAGCCATATTATCTAAACATGGAAGACCTATCTTACAATGTATCCAAGCGATCACACGTCAAGATTAAGTTTAACCTAAGTTAAGCCGTGGAAGACATTCTTGCAAAGTGAAGAGTCAGAGATCCCTCCACTGGAGAAGATCATAAAGAATATTTGGTCAAGTAGAGAGATCGAGGAGAAGAAGATACAAGCTGGGAGAATGAAGAAGATTTAAAGTCCTTATCAGAGAGAAAGTCAGCCTTGCCAGCCAGAAGACCTCCGCCACCAAATCCAAGCTCTAGTACATATTACCGAGGATGTCAATAGAATTAAGTGGGGGAGGATGTCAGGATCCCTTTTTGTAAGATACTTATACTAACAAGGGGCCATTCTTTTGTATATATTGTAACATAAGAGGGGGGGACGGGGGGGGGGGGGGGNATTGTAACATAAGGGGGGGGGACTTTATTTTTGTATAGATAGAGCCTTACTATTATTAGAAATTTCCACTTTTAGAAAGTGGTGCCATTTCACCAGTTTTAATGTCTACTCCTGCCAGGCCCAATAATGTCCATAAAGCTCTTTACGGGAGTATAAATACTCTTCTAGATTGAAGCCTTTACTCACCATGTTGGTTGATCACAACCGACGGCACCTGTTACATACACTGTACTCCCGTGCACACATACTGTAGCTTTATATTACTGTTAGAATTAATAAAAGTGTGCTATTCCTTTTTCCATTTGTGCTTGTGTCCCTTATAATCTATTGGTTTTCTTTTTTGGTTGTGTTGCTTACAGGTTTAGGCCTGGTTGGTTAGCATTGTGTATGAGTTAGGCTTGCTTATTACTGTAGAGATAGGATAGTAAGTGCCGCACGGTCTATTTATGTGCTAAAGAAAGCCTCGAACCATGACACTATGCGCCCCCACATGTGCACACATTACACTCGTGCACTATAGATAAACTAAGCTCGCTGTAGTGCCCAACCGCCACCGCCCTACAACAACCTCCCCCCACTTTGGTGCTTTGGCCAATTAATCAAGGCCTTTAGCCCTATTTCCAATCCATACAAACCAGGTTTAAGACCTTATACAATCCCTCTTTCTATCTTTTCTTTTTTTTTTTTTTGAATTTCCATCTTTTTTTAATAAATAAATAAAAATACACTAAACTAAGTTTCCACCTAAAATAGATCACTCCTAAAGTTTATACGAATTAATTTTTATTTAATTATAATTTTTTATACATCAACGTTTTTCTAAAAATTAAAGAACATTTTCTAAGTAATTTAAAGGCTCTAAAAATGACTTAAGACTTATTTCCCTAAAAAAAATTATTATGAAATTTTCTGAAGTTTTTATTTTTTTTTCCATTTTTTGTGCTTTTTCTAAATTATATATATATATATTTTTGTATTTTTCTAAATTAGTATCATTTTTCCTATTCTAAAAAAAAAAAGGCTAAAAATTACAAGAAGGCAAAAATAAAGTGTCTTCAAGCTCAAACATGAGTCATGATAGATAGAGGAGCTTAATAGTATTAAACTCCACCACAAAAGATAAATTGAGTAATGTTCTTGAGATAATTGAGTGTTTGATTATTTAAGAAGAGAATTTAGTAGCATAACACCATTTGTACAAGATTCTCTCTTGTCTAAATAAGAGAGGTAGGGAGGTATTTACAAGAGACAAGCATTGATCTCATTTATCTAATCATGATGATGGATGATTAATGGCTAGAATTAATCCTATTCTTTAATGGACTTCAAGTGGACTTTCTTCATGAGCTTAGGCCCAATAAGAATTTATTTAATGTATGAACCAAATTAAGAAAGGTTACTGTGAGCCTTGTAATCTCACATGGTTGTTTAACCAAGTAATTTAGAATGTAAGTGAAACTAATTCAAATGATCTAAAAATTTACTAATAGTTTCAAAACATTAATTGAAGGTACCTTAAGGACTCAGATTTTGAAAATATAATAAAATAATAATAATATAGCTAAATAGTGTCATTTAACTATATTATATAATATTTATTAAAATTGCATAAAATAGGCTCCAATAGCTAATAAATATTTAAAGATAAATTATATATGTTATAAAAAATATTATGTGACACAAAATGATATGTAAAGTAATTATGTATACCCCGTATGTAATTTTTATATAATAATATATACTTATAATTATCTAAAACACTCAATTAAGTGCAAATTAAGGTAAAATAAACAAAGAAAATTAATAAAAATTCACTAAAATTAATGGGGCAGTTGGATGTGAATCAATTTAAGTGTGTGGAGATTAGTGATAGGTGTTAGAGCCTAAGCAAAGCTTAAACATGCAAATAACATTGTATAAAAGGCTAAAATTCTTTGGAGAGAGAGAAAGAAAAATTCATTTTTTTTTCCACCCTACAAGCTCTAAAAGATTTGGAAACAGTATTCAACATTTCACTCATGCAAAGGAGGATATGAAAAAATTAAATTTATAATTTGGAGATTGAAGAACAAAATTAGGGAAATATTACAAAAATTAATTTGTAAAGTGAGATTAGAAGGGAATGTGTAATGAAGCAGCAAATGAGAATTGACCACCACCACCACCTAAATCAGCACCCAGCGCTTAGCTTTGCTGATAAGGAGGTAGCCAGCAGTGGTGGTTGGAGTAGTTAATTCTAGTAAGGTCTCAATTTAGTTTAATTTTATATAATTTTGTAAAAATATGAAAACTACCCTAAAACTTATTCTTATATATTTTCATATGTAAAATATAGGAAAAATATTTTTTTTTTGTAAAAATTTAATAACTACAGTATACGTGCTTAAGAAATCGACAAATTCAAACAATTTTTTATATTGGAATAAATAGGTCTAAGACATAGTTTTGCCTTCGAAATTTTTGTATAAACTACCCTATATTAATGTTCGGTTGTTATGAAGAGATTTCTCATAAAACTATTTTCTAAATTTTTATTTGATTTTTGAGCCTTAAACTATGTTTAAAATATTGATTTTAGTGGAAAATAACCTATTTTTCCTATGGACCTCACTTGGATTCTGAGTTTAGGTGATGAGTATTTATTGTATATTGGAGTGTTGGATTGGGTTTTGTAGGAAAGAGTTATAAGAAATCAATAATGTGCCCTAAAATGTGTAGTTGAGTGGTGAAGTAATATGAAAGTAAAAAAATCTAACTTTAATGATTTAAGAACAAAAAAAAAAGGGAAAAAACCTTAGAACATCATTCAATAAATGAACAAATGTAATATAAAAAAGATCCTCACACACAAATATAATACCTCACAAGGACCTAAAATAGGATCACATAACAATCATCCTAAAAGATTATCACAAGTACAGAAGCAAAAAAAATTTAAAAGAGAACCAAACGTTTGATTATCACATTATAGAGATATTAAAAATTTACTAGTATTAAAAAAATACTTATAAAATAGAATATAAACTTCTATTTGAATTATGATATTATCTTAACCAATAAGATGAAATTGAGATGAACCATAAATAGTGAGGTTAGCTCTCACTCATTAAACCAAAACCCCATTTCTTTGTACATGTGATAATCTTTCTCTTCTAAAATTTCTTTAACCTACATATTGGGAATTAAAACCCCATCTCTCTATCTTTAAATATATAATTTCATGGAGCTACTTAATACAACTAAGAAATATGTCATCTTAAAGAAAACTAAAAATAATATAAAATATTGTTAGCTCATGATTAGTTAATTTCTTGTGTTCAAAGCTTTGCATGTGGTGAAAAACATTTTCACTTGACTATCTAAGCAAAGAGTAGATGATATAAAAAGTAAATCACCGTATTCATACATTTAATTAAGAATTTAAGATTTGTAACTTTAGAAAAAAAAGATATGCATGATGAAATATGAGAAGAAAAAAGAGATAATTGCATTCATGCAACACTAAATGAAAAGGAAAGGAAAGTTAGAAACTTAAAACTTTAGTCTAAATTAGAAATTAGCACACATAAAGGAAAAATAATATAGAAATGTAAATTTTATTAATATTAAATAAGTTCACAGTCAGATTTGTGACTAATTTGCTGGACCTATTTAATAAATAAGTAACTAAATAGGTCTAGGTATTGAAGATAAACTTGAAAACGAATTTAAACTTATTGTATTTAGGTTTGACCAATTTATTATTTATGTTGATTTTTGTCAATACAAATATGTTTATAATTGTGTCACGTCATGTCACAATTTAGGGGTTGAATCTCAAATTACCAACCCTAACCATAATAACAATTTTATATGGATTAAGAGAGAAATGAAATGACTATTCTACCCAAACAAAAAAGAAAATGAATGACAAATCCATTCCATCCTTATAAAACTAAGAAGACATGGCATTAGTGCAATTAATTACTAAAATCAAAAGTTATCAAATTAAGTTCCATAAGTTGCTACTATTTACATGAGAGGTTTACATTCGAAATAGAGAATGGCTAGTTGATTATGCGAGAGTTTTGAATCCCAAAAGGATTTGGCACATGGAGTGCATCCCCCCTAAAAAAAAAAATGAAAAAGGGGATAAATTACATTTTGGATATATGCATTTTTTTACTTTGAGTATCTATGTTTTATTTAAAAACACTTAATGTGTTTTATTAAATAGTGAAAAATAAACACATTTAAAAAAAGGTTGATTTTAAAATGACACAAGAAACAAAAATCATCTTCTTTGTATTGAAAAACCTAAAACATACCGGAAAAATGCATCCTCCTTTTCTTCAACTGCCATTTTCTCTAAGCATAAGCCATATCCCAAATTGTCTTTCTTTTCCTACACGAAAGCCTAACCCCATAGTGGTGATGGTAAAGGTAGCCGTTAGCCGGTTGTACTTATTTTTAATTTTTTTTTTCTATTTTTTCTCGATTATTTTCATTATTTATTATTCCAACACGACTTACGTGAATGTTCCATAAAGTATTCAGAGTAGTATTTGGAGACGGAAAATAAATAATTTATAGGGAAGAGAGTAATGTTTATTTTCTTTGTGCATTGTCTCCCAAATTCCTAAATCAACTGACCCACCAACAATCACGATAAGCGTTTTTAGATTAGGAGCTGTCCTCTGCTCTTAGAAGCATATTTACTGGGATTATTGTATTCGAAGAGTGAAAATCGATTTGCAGGTCAATTTCCAATCATCAATCTCAAACTGAGGTAAATTTTTCTTTTTTATTGCATCGTTGAAATTTTAATTGCATTGTGAAGACGAAACCTTAAATCCAATTTCGATGTTGGTGTTACTGACTCGTTCGAGGAGCCTGGAGAGTAATAGGGAGTAAAATAATATTGGAAAGTTAAGTCATTTGTTAGGTTGGGAGAGAATAAAATAAATAGATAAATAGCCACTATATCATGATATTGTTTACAAGCTTCAGGGCGAGTTTAATCAAATTACTATTACTAGCTAGTCAGCTACTGCACTTTGCAAACAATCAGGATCTTTTGATTTCTTGGTGTTTGCATCAAGGACATGCTCCATCACCTTACGTGAGCCTTTTCCTGGGTATGTTTTGGATTTGTCTACAGGAAGAAGATGGTTTTTTGCTTTCCATGCCATTTCAAAACTAACAATTTTTTTTTAATGGGGTTTGGTCTTTTACTATTTAATAAAAGATAGATCACTTAAGTGTAAAAAAAGCGAAAACATAAATATCAAAACATAATTTACCCAAATAAATAAATAAATAATAATGCCCTGGTCATACGTAATACTTCATCCATATACTATGTTTCATGATACTCCTCAAAAGAAAGATATAAAGTGGAAATTACAAACACGATTTGGAGCTGCTTAGAACCGTTAGGACCATGGCTTAACATGCTTAAGTATGCTTAAATAATCTTGACACTCATTGGATGATTCGACGCATTTCTATAGGTGAAAAGAAGAAAAAAATTAAAATAATTAGTGAACAAGTTGAAATCAATTTGAGAAATGGAAACTGAACTCTAATTGCTAATGCCCCTCTCTTTAATTTTGAACTGTTTTGCTATTTTTAATCCAGGCCTTCATAATCGTGTTTGTTCATATTTGGCTCTACTTGTGATGTAAGCATCCAATCAGACTTACTGATCGCTAAATCATTGCATTAGTAAGCGCAGATGATGATATTTTGTTAGAAAGATTATCTATTACTACTATTATTTCTGCAAACTCAACCTAATATATTTCACAAAAGGAGACATTGATCTTGTTCCTCCATAGTATAAAGGTAATGAAAGTGTGACGGGGCTATGAATGTCTTGACATATTTTTAAATCTATTTAAATATTACTTAACAGTGAATTGCAATATCAAAATGTTAATGTTGGTATACACGCCTATCTATGTAGCTCCTGTCCTTATGTATACTATTTATGCTAAGGTTTGATTGAACATGAAAAAGTTGTGTAAATGAATGGTAAAGAGATACACTCTTGATCATCAATTCCTAAAACCTACTTCCGTTATCCCATTCTTTTGTTTTCTAATTTATTATCTTTTTGGAGAAATTACATTTTTAAAGCTAAACATTTTACATTTTTTTTTTCTATTTCAACTTTAAATCTTTCTTTTATTTTTTTTTTCATTTAGGTTTCTTAACATTTATAAAAGTTTACAAACAAGTCCTTTTTCTAATATCTTTAATTTATCCATCACCAAATGACATGTGGCACCATCTGATTGATTTATGCAATTATATTAAATAAATAATATACTAATATATAAAATAAACTAATAAAGATAAAAAAGAAAAAGTTGCATAATATTGAAAAAATTAACCAAAAAAGTTATCTTAACCACCTTAAGGTTGGAGAATATTTGTAAAGGCTATCTTAATACTAGTAGATTGTGGACCACTAACTAAAATGGGTTGATTCAACCCACCACTAATAGTCCTTATGGCCACTTATAATGGTAAGTTGAATCAACCTACTTTAATTAGTAGGTTGGGACCTACTGTTACGTTCTGAATATGAAGAGTTATAATAATTCTACCGTACAAACCATCCTAAAATAGAAGCTGACCTCATAACTGTTATTATAGATACAGTTCACACAAGGTGTATATAACTCAATCAGCTTAAAACGTTCGTTTTGATACTTATTAATAACCATACTTATAGTAGAGCTTTACAAAATACTTGTTATATACAATTTATTATCTAGTATCACAATAGTATTTACATAAACATTTTACATCCAAAGTTAAAGTTTACAATTAAAGTTTATTAAAAACCACAGGTTTTGCAGTATATATATATATATATATATATAATAAGTTAGGAAACTAGTAGGCGTCCTAGGGAATTCCCAATTAATTTCTTCAAAAATTCAAAAAAAGCCAAAAGCCTAAGTTCAATCGATTCCCTGTTCCTTACTTTCCTAACAATAGCACATTAATTGGGGAACGGTAGTATCGAAACATTTTGACCTCACTCAATACCTACAAAAGAGTCTATAGGGATGTAGGCACAACTAGCTTAGTAAGTGGGATGGAGTTAGAAGAGTACCATACAATTATAAGTAAGGTTATTAATTATGATGAGATGCAATGCAATGCAATCAAATGAAATATCACATAATGTTATCTAGTTTACTATGAGGTTAGAGAAATTATATCCGCTTCAACCCGGATTGAGTAGTGTTATTGCGATTCAAATCAGACTAAACTCGAGCTTATGTAATGGAGAACACCCTCCTCTTATGATCGCTTTCGAATCACGACCCCTACCCTTACTGTAACCTCCTAACTTGTCACTTAGTTCGACTAAGGATGGGGAAATGACCATTTTAGCTATCCTTATCAAAGGAAATCGATATTTGACCAAACATTCTTAATCGTTTCTCCTAATAGGTATTATGGATGTTCAGTTTCATTTTAGTTGAATAGATATTAGTTTTAATCAGGAGTGGCCAAATAAATTCATACAGTACAGAAACGATGCAAATATGCAAAATAGCACATTAAGAAGTTTAACTCCTATTACAACTAAGTATCATACACACATACAGCATGCGTACAGTCAACTAACTATAAATACAGCCAGAAGTACTCTTGAATCTCTAGATACTTTAAAATAGTATTCTAACAAACGATTAAGCCACAATCCTAACTTACTTGTTTGAACACTTACTACTACTGTCTCGAGTTGTCAACCATTTTTGTACTAAAAGATTCTATTTATACAAAAGACCCAAATTCAGTTTTCGTAGTAATTACGAAAACATTAGGGTTCAATCTAAATCAATTCAATATATATATTATTTCCATAATATATATATTGAATTAAGTTATTAATTATTGATACTATACGTATTCATACTATTATGTATTATATATTGTTTCAATCGTATCAAAATGTATTTTTAATTTATTAAATCACGTTTTAATTTTGATAGGATTACCGAAATACGTACATTTTAGAATATGATAGATTTTTTAGGTTACATTGCTTAAGATTGTCGAATTTCAATAAAATTAATGTTATTAGGTTCGTACAAATCTAACGATATGTTTTACGATTCTTATTCCTAAAGGCGACTTTTAACGAGTAATTTGAGTTTTAATACAGTTATACGTAACTATATAAATATTATCATATTATACTTAATTTAAATTATTAAATTGTATTTTACCTAATTTGTCCATATAACGTTACAATATGAGTATTATCCAATCTTAATATACTTAAAATGTATCCTGATAAGAAAATATTTGTAAATATAATAAAAATACTTATTTAATGCCAACTGATCAACAATCACGTACATAGTTTTTATTTAACTATTTAATTCATTTTAACTTATTATTATTAAAAATACATCCCAACTTGTAATTTAAGTCAGTTTACTAAGTAAATTTGTAATAAATAGTTCGAGTTACCAAATAATTCTCCAAAAATTTCTATAGACCCTTAAAAATATGGAGAATTCAATTATCACGTGGTTTGAAGTTTCTGACCTGTTGTTTATATATTTGTATTTACAATTTTACCCATAAATTATCTTAAATTACTTAATTATGATTTTTTTTATACCAAATTAATTTCATTCTAATCCCATATTGTTATTATTCACTAGAGATCATTACATGTCCATTTCATTAATTAATTTCATAATTTCCTATTTAATTCATAATTTCAGCCTATTTTTGAGTTATTTTTAAGCAAAAGAATGCAATAAATATTAAAAATATTCAAATAAAAATTCAGGCTACATAGCAATTATTTGTATATCATACACATCTTACACAAAAATTTTCAACTAGAAACAATATTATTTAGTACATTTATTTTATAATTCTAAATTTAGATGAACAGTAAATTTCTTAAGAAAGTATATTAAATATTATGAATTTTTCAAAAATTAAAATATCACATAAAAGCATGTTCAAAATAACCTAAGTAAATTTTTTTTCTATAATTTTCTAGATGGATTTGATCTTTTTTACAAATTATTCTAAAACAGGGCAAGAAATTGACCTCGTTGTTCTTGGTAGTTCCGATGACCGTGGGGTGGTAGGGGTATGTTGGACGGCCTAGATGCTGGGGGTGCTCTTTAGTGGTGAAGTGGCTCAATAGTAGAACGTCGGAAGCCCTAGGAACTAGCTAAACATGATAATTGTTCTGTTTTTGTATATTTGTTTCTAAATTATTTTAGTTATGCTATTTTTTTCCTCCGATTTTCTCTAGATGATTTGGGTCTTAAAGTTTGTAAATTATGCTTGAGAATTGTTTTTATACTAGCTAAGATGTCCAACCAATTTTTTTCCTCTACAAATGCATGTTTATCTCTTAAGTTTATTAGCATGTGGTGTCATCTCCTAAAGAATTAGCTTTTGATTCATCCAAATCTTGATTCCACAACATGCCACGGCAAATCCAACAAATCTCCAATCGCTAAAAGCATTTTTAGGATAAGAATTTGCAATCTTTTAAGGGTTTTAGGTATATTTTAATAAAATTTAGTTATTTATTAATGTACTGGTACATATCTCATGTATATATCACGTGTAATATATGACTATACTCATATAATTAAGTTTCTAACCCATCTTTTATTTTTAGGATATGTTTTCTTAATTAATTTCATGAATTCAACACAATATATATATAATTAAGTAATCTATGGTTAATTCACGAGTATAATTATTATTTATATCGGGTATACTCATAAAAATATGAGTATATTCATATAGTAAATTATATAATATTATCTCATTTTAGAGCTTAATTAACTTATATTTAAGTTTTCATCGTAATCTAAGCTCGATTTTAAGGGTTTTAAGTATTTTAGTACTATATTGAATAATTTTATTTTTAAGGGTAAAATTGGGATTTTGGGTCATTATTTCCAAAATCTAACTTTACCATGTTACTTCGTCTAACTTTCCTATCTTAGTCGTAAAGTTTAAACTCAATCGGATAATTTTCCTTAAAGACCCTAAATTTAGGCTTGGTTATCTTAAATACAATTTTAGAAAGTTATTCCCACTTCATATTTTGGTCATTGTGACCACCCTATAAATAAAGGTGGTCGAAAATTTTTTAATTGTTGCAATTTCTTTCTTTTTTTTTTCTAATCTTTTGTTCTTTGTATATTTTTATTTATTACATTATTTAATTTATGTAAATAGGTTGACCAATGAAATGTTAACATGTATCATCTTAATTTCTACAAGTTTTTTTTTAGAACTTTCTCATTCTTTCAATTTTTATATTTTTTAATAACTTACTCGAATAATATATATTACTATACTATTTAATTGAATTGATCGTTTCAACCAATTAGATTGCTTTATGTGCCATACATTGATGGAAAACTTAACACTATTAAATAAAGTTCCTATTTGTAATCTTTTGTAAAAATCAAAGACTTGAATATTAAATACAAAAGATTTATGATTGAAATAGAAAAACAATGAAATGTTAAGGACTAAAGATATAATTTTTCCTTTTTTTTTTTTTTTTTGCAATTTCACATATGATGGGGACAAAAGAGTGTAGAATTAAACACATTATTTCATTTGGGGGTGTTTCATAGGTTTGGATTAGTTTGATTTGATTTGATTCTATTTAGCCTGACTTGAAACTCTTCTTTTCTTTTTAGGAAAAAAAAAAACTAATTATTTAGATCATATCTCAATGTGTATAGTATATATCTATAGCTATAATTTTTACTCATACATTTCAATATAAGATTTCAAGTCAAAATTTTAACAGTTATATTATATATGTAAGTATTAATGGTCATTTTTTGTCTAACTTGTATTGAGCTTTTTTAGGCCTACAAGATAGTAGTGGCTTTAGAATGGTTGTTCCAATTTTCTCTAATGCAATCACTTTAATGTTTAAGTAAATCCCTAACTAATAAGAAAAACCTAATACACATGGGAGAGTGTTTACAAATGTCACCATTAAGCTTTGAGGAAAAATCCTCTTCAAGTATCTAGATGAGCCTTATTTATAGTTGTGGGATAGTGGAGCCGAATCTAACTTAGGTAGCTAAGTTATGGCTTAGCCAGTCTAGTTAAACAGGGCATGGATCTTGATATTATGGCTCATTGATGGGATTGCTTATATCCTATTCACGAAGCATCTCAATGCATTAAATGTATTGCAGCTTAGTAGACCTATGATATGAGGCAAGTGCACCTATCAATTTCAATATAGCGGATGTGAGTCCGAATTGATCCCTTAGAGATTTTGAGTACTAATATTAATCTTAGCTTTATTATCTAACCGGAAAGTTGTGATAAATTGAATGAATTAAAAATACTAACATTAACCATCTAAACTAATTATGAGACTTGATTAAGCAAATTAGAAAGCAATAAACTACGAACGACTTCAAAAAATTAATAATGTATTTAGGAATTATTTCCCCTAGTGTTTAACATGTGACCGTTTAAAGTATATTCAATTCAGTTTCTATTATTCTTGACCGGAGGGATTCACAATTAAAGCTAATATCTTTCTCAAGCATATTAACCCTAATCCTAAATTATTTACTGGAATCTCTTTACTTAGTAATATAACTTAGAATTGCATTAATGTATAATGAATTCCCACACAAACAATCAACTTTCCGGAAGAAACATGTATCTTATCTCTAAGTATACATGTAATTCTCTTCAATTATGCTAAGATTTAATTACACATGCATTTTCTTAATCAACATACATAATATCATATATTGATACTCTAGAATTATCAATCAACAATTAAATAACATAATTGAATCAAGAAAAGATAAAAACTTTATTGAAATTTATAATTTAACTCAAAAGTCATATGAAACCTTAGGTTCCATAATCCTAAATACTCGAATTCTAAGCTATCATAATGAATCTAAAAACGAGTTCCATAAAAAAACATAAAATAAAACATGGAAAACCCCTTTAATTGATGAACAATCTCTCTAATCTTGAAGTTGATGTTGCTCTCGCCTTTTTTTTTATGTTCTCCTCAAGTCTCTTCTCTTCTCTTGTGTCTCTCCATCCTCTCTAATGTCTCTCCTATTTCTAAACCCTTAGATATCCTTTTATATATGTATTATAAGGATTCTATTTTCGTCACCAAATACAGCCTGGGACATGGCCGTGTCCCCAGGTCGTGTAACTTTCTACACCTAGGCAAATTTTTCTGCATAACTTCAAAACTTCTTCGTTTGAACTCCGAATTGAGTGAAACTTGATTCCTTTTCTTCGTTTTTGATCCTAGAACATGTTCAAACCTTGAAATTAAAATTTTACTCAATTAAGTATCAATTTCTTTAAAGAAAACAAAAAATGTAAGGGAAATACTATAAAATTACCATGTGAAATATGTTTAAAATCAGAGTTATCAAATTTCCCCACACTTGAGCATTTGCTTGTCCTCAAGCAAATAAATCAAAACCAAACTTTCGGGACAAGAAACGCTAATAAAAATTTATCACTATTTAGGAAACCGGTGAACGAATACACTTGACCCAAAGAAAGGTAAGAAAATCATTCTCAACTAACTTGCAATAATAAAGTCAACCAATTTCATCTGACCATATTGGAATGCTCCAACAATACTTAATACTAGAATTCACTAGTTAATTTATGAAAATCAAAGTTTACCTGAGTCATTTAACCAAGGATTCTTAAACTAAAAATTAGATTTAACATCTCGCCAACCGAGAAAGAGTCATAAAAATTTCTTCCATTTGACTAAAGTGTATACAATTCTCTCTTCCATCTCACCAAGCACCATAATCTAAAATAAACACATTTTACATTCACTCATCCTTTGATCATCCCCCTAATTCATGATTTTATTGAGAGGTTTTTTGAATTTACTTTATTTAAGCACAATTGTGTTGGTAGAGGGAAAGAATCTCGCTCTTCTGATGGACCAAGACCGATCCATACCAACTTATTCCTTATATTGATAGCGGGAAAGAACCTTGCTCTTCTGACGGACCAAGGCCGATCCATATCAATTTTTTCATTAGAATTGGCATTGGGACTCAATCTCGCTCTTTTGATGGACCAAGACGAATCCTTACCAATTTTTCTATTCATACACTTATTATTACTTTTGACCTCCAATCATTATGATTTTTCAGGGGTTTCTCAAAAGAAGAATTTCATTTGTTTGTTTACTAAAAATTATAGGACTCTTAAAAATTTCTAAGAGAAAAGTATACATAAAAGTAAATTTAAAAATAACCATGACTAACTCTCAACTAGTGATGTTGCTCCAATCTCAAGTCTTAAAATCCTAAGCTAAATAACTCGTAACATTGCCCTCTACAAATTTGACTAATCAATTCTAGTAAAGTATAATAAGGTCAATAATGATCAAGATGACACAGTTGATTTGGCTCAATACCAGTTAATCACCTATTGCAAGTTAACTTAAAAATTAATTGGGTCAAATATGAATAATTGGTTTCCTAAACAGTAACAAATTCATATATATCCTTTCCCCATACTTAATAATGTACATTGTCCTCAATGTATGACTAAGAAAGTATAATAGCAAGAAATGAAACAATAAAAAAACATCATAAGGAAAAAAAAAAAAAGAAATACATGTATGGAAAAAGAAACCAATACTTCCTTGCCAGTCGAAAAGAAGTGCAAAATGAAAAAGTATCATCATTATATATATCGGAGTTCACAAGCCTTGATCAACAAAAGATAACACAAAAAATTAGGAATTAAGAAGAGGGATCAGAATCCGTCTCTTCATCTTCCTCATCAGATGGTACCTCAGCCATCGTAGCATCATCATCATCATCACTAGCCTCCACATCCTCATCACTTTCCCCAGCTTCCTTGTCCTCACCACCCTCATCAGCCTCTTCTTCGTCAGCCACATTATCCTCTTCCTCGTCCTCACTCTCCTCTTCATGGGTAACAGACTCTTTCATTTTAAGAAATTCTTCCATTTTGTCCTGGCGGATATGAAGTTTATCCACACTTCCTCGTATATAACAAACCCCAGACAGCAACAAATCAAATTTATCGTCAAAGTTGGCTGAAGACGTCTAGCCCCGAGATGTGCTGCTGCGAGAATGTCAACCTTGATGTCTTATTGGTAGGAGGTTCATGAGTTGGAATGAATTGAGGCGCATAGGAGTGACTTAGCTAATTAAAGTAAGTGAGGGCCAAGCAACAACCTTAGTCTGCATGGCCTGCACCAGTAAGGTAATGTAAGGGCCACAGCAAATATGCCATTTCTTCCGAGTAGTGGTGGCTGAAGAGTTCGATGATTTCGATGGTGAGATTAATGGGATGTTTATGTATGACACTGTATAAATAGAGGCAATCCTTGTTGGACACCACTCTAGTGCTAAGGCCTCTGCCAGTCAATGTATGTGAAAAGAGCCAGTGAAGAACTCAATATTCAGGCCTAACTAATTGAGAGGCCTTACTTCTAGCTAGATCATAGGCATCGCCAACAGTAATCTCATTCCAAAACGACCTTACTGTGACGCCACGAGGAAAACGACACGAGAGACGTTGGAATTCGTCCGTCCGTATATATCGCTCATCATATAGACCAAGATATCTGCCCGGGTGAGTAATGGTCATGTGGAATGGATGGCCACTCAAAGTGAAGTGTAATTGGTGTTTTGGGCCTATGCTAGTAGCACTTTCCTTATCAAGTTTATAAGTGCACAAAAATTCCAAGGTTAGCTCTTTATAAATTGGAGCTTCAAAGGATAACAAGCGCTCCCAAACGGTACCATCCAAGAGCTCCTTCATTTCGTTGGTGAGCTCTAATTGAGCGAGAACATCCCAATCCAGCCGAAGGGTCTCGCTAAAGGGCTTATTCTGAAGTAATTGATATCGTTGCACTTGGTAATCTTCTTTAAATTGGAGTATTGGGTACTCTATAGGGGGAAGAGTAGCCAGGGGTTCAACTATTGCTCCGAATTGTGATGAAGAGGATGCCGCAAATTTTGATTTCCGGCGAATAGTAAGCTTAGCACGATTTGCCATTTGAATACCTGAAAAGAGTCAACAATCCAAATCAAACACACACGTCCTTGGTGCACATAGTTGAAGAAGGCAGAGGAAAAGAAGAGCAAGAGGGAAAAATGTGAACAGAATGCTCATTAGGGCATTTCAACAAACATATGGAGTGCAGCTAGAAAACGAGTTGGTGGAAAAGAAATGAGTGGCAAACACTTCCAACGAATTCCATTACACAACAATTAACGGTGAAAAACAGGCATCTTAACATATAAAAGATGCTAAATGACCCAGAATTATTATCTCCCATTGCTAACCCTAACTAGCATGAATGAAGAAGGATGAGCAAATTAACCAATAACATTTGGAATTGAGAGAACACAATGAAATCTAACTAGATGAGGAAGCATTATGGCATATAAGATCAACAAACTCAAAGCAATGATGCATGGCATTTATAAATAATCAAAAGAAATTTGCAGGCCAAATGGAAAAACCAATATGCATAAGAGTAAAAATGCAAATAATCAAACTGCCTAATCATAAGGAAGAGAGAGTAAAATCAATGAGGAAACTTACTTGGATCAAAATGCGGAATGCAGGAATTGTGAAGAGAAAAGGGAGAATAAGAGAGAATATGAGAGAGATATGTTTGATTGTAAGTGTGTGAGAGGGTGTGTTTAGTTTAAATAAACTGGACGTGTGCAAAATCGTGTAAGTTTGGGTCGACACGGGTTGGGACACAACCGTGTCCCTTGCCTGTGTAACATTCTATGTGAATTGTGTGGAGTCTGGACTGACACGGGCTGGGACATGACCGTGTCCCATGCCCACGTAACTTTCTGTTGCCGTGTTATATAAACTGGACAGACACGGGTTGGGACATGACCGTGTCCCACGCCTGTATAACTTTCTGAGCTCTACTGTGAAGTTTGGACATACACGGGCTGGGACACGACCATATCCTACGCCCGTATAACTCACTATTCGCAGGTGGGAAATTCTGGGCGCACACGGGCTGGGACACGACCGTGTCCCTCGCCCATGTAACTTTCTGTGCCCACGAAGTAAAATCAACATCTAGGCGGACATGGGCTGGGACACGATCATGTCCCACGCCCGTGTAACTTTCTGTAGGTGGGTAGTTTTGAAGGTCTGGATGGACACGGGCTGGGACACGACTGTGTCCCTTACCTTTGTAACCTTTTTTCTTTTTTCTTTTTTTTTTTTAATTTAATTTAAAGATAAAGGAAACTTAAAGAAATAAAAATAATAAAACTAAAGAGAAAAAGCAAAAATAAAACTAAAAGGGAAAAGAACTATGACGAAAAATTGAAAGAAAAAGAAAAGAAGCAAAGCAGAGTTAGCTAAAAAGAAAATAAACTGAAATAAACTTAAATAACGAAGGTATAAGCAGAGTTAGACATGGGTTGCCTCCCAAGAAGCGCTATAGTTAACGTCAATAGCTCGACGGGATACGTCTTCTCATTAATGATTCTTCATCCAGGTGGAGATAGGACTCCTCTTGTATCTCGCTTTCGAACCCTCCATACAAGTGTAAATTTACCCTTAGGCCATCGACCTTACCAATTCCATTTCATTGGTGCATAACTTCCATAGTTTCTCTCCTTATCATGCCACTTATCAAATTCATGTAGCTGAAACTTCTTCATCTTGTTCGCTTTTACCTTAGATGCGGTTGTCATTGGAAGTTTTGAACTTTTCACCACAAAGGCATGTTCTAAATGATTTCTTGACAGTTTTGATTCCAAAATTGGTGGCTTCTCTTTGAAGGATTTTAACCTAAGATCCTTTGACTTATGGAGTTGATCAACCCTCTTCTTGTCCACAATAGATTCATGAACTTTTATTTGAGCTATCATTTCTGCACAATTGGGGTTGGTCACTAAATCTTCATCTCTCTTTTGCAAGCAATAACTCGAGGAATCCTTGGCAAGCGTTTCGTGCACACATGTGGATATAACGACATTAGTGGCATTAACATTGTGACATATGTCCTTTAGGTCAAGAAATTTGTTCGTTGCCTCTGAAGTTTTAAAAACTATTTCATCATCCCCAACCCGTAATATCAACTTATGCTCACTAACATCAAAAACAGCTCTAGCAGTGGCTAGGAAGGGTCGACCTAAAATGATTGGCACCTCAATATCTTCATCTATATCAAGTATAACAAAATCTGCGGGAAAGATGAATTTGTCTACTTGCACCAAAACATCCTCTATGATGCCTCTAGGGTATGTGATAGACCTATCAGCTAATTGAAGACTCATGCGCGTTGGTTTAGGTTCTCCTAACCCTAGCTTTTTGAACAATTTATACGGCATCAAATTTATACTGGCTCTTAAGTCTGCCGAAGCATTATCTATTAACAAATTGCCAAGCATACAAGGAATAGTGAAACTCCCTGGATCGTTTAATTTTTGTGGCAGCTTTTTCTAGAGAAGTACTGAGCATTCCTCATTCAATGTGACAGTTGTAAGCTCCTCAAACTTCCTTTTATTCAATAGAAGATCCTTTAAAAATTTCGCATACTTTAGCATCTGCAAGATGACATCAACAAGAGGTAAGTTAATGTGTAATTGTTTGAAAATATCAAGCAATTTACCAAATTCCTTATTCAGATCAGTGTAACTTTGCTTAAGGCGTTGCAGGTAAGGGATGGGAGGCTTGTACTCCTCCACTTTCGATGGTTCCGTACTTTCTTTTGATTTTAGTAGCTTTGCATCTTCCTTGCGGTTGACTTCCACTTTTTTCTCAGTTACTTCCCCACCATCCTTCAACTCCACTTGTAACTTTCTACCACTTCTCAAGGTCACAGCATTAATATGTTCCCTAGGATTGGGTTCTGTATTTCCCAGTAGCGTTCCTTGCGATCTTTCAAAGATTAGCTTTGCAAGTTGACCAATTTGGTTCTCAAGGTTGCGATTTGAAGCCTCTTGATTCCTCAGCGAGGATTCAACATTGGATAAACGAGCCTCATTGCCTTGAATGTATTTTGTGAGAAGTTTTTCCATACTGGACTTCTTTTCTTGAGGGAGAGGAGGTGGGAATGGTCTCTGAAATCTAGGTGGGCCAAAGTTGGTCTTCTACTGGCCTTGGTTTTAGTTTTCCCATGAGAAATTGGGGTGATTCCTCCATCCTGGATTGTAAGTGTTGCTGTAGGGGTTATTTTGTTGCTTAGGTGGATTTCTTAGATAATCTACCTGTTCCAGTTGTTCTTGTGCTCCATACCCCTGTATACCAAAATCACTTACTTCCGATTGCACTTGTTGAGGGCCAACTGAGAGTGCATCAATCTTCTTACTCAATAGGTCCACCTTGGCTGCCAGAGCAGTGGTCAAGTCCACATCATAAATTCCCATAGCCTTTTGCTTGGCTCTAGTGGTTTCCCACTGATAATTGTTCATCGCTATTCCTTCAATCAGGTTTTATGCTTGCTGAGGTGTCTTTGTGTTCAAAGTACCTCTTGCGGATGCATCAATCATTTGTTTAATAGATAAATTGAGACCATTGTAGAAGGTCTGAATCTGCATCCATAGTAGGAGGCCATGATGTGGGCACCTCCTGAGCAAGTCCTTAAATCGCTCCCAAGTATCATATAGCGTCTCCGCTTCCAATTGAGCAAAACAAGAAATATCATTCCGAAGTTTAGCGGTCTTTACAGGTGGGAAATACTTTTCCAAAAATTTCTCTACCAATTCATTCCAGGTTGTGATTGAATTTCTTAGTAGGGAGTTCAACCACTGTTTTGCTCTACCCCTCAAGGAGAAAGGAAATAGTTGCAGTCGAATGGCATCATTCGTGGCTCCGTTGATTTTAAATGTATCACAAATCTCTAGAAAACTAGAGATGTAGGCATTAGGATCTTCATCTTGGAGATCGTCAAACTGAATATATTGTTGCACCATTTGTATGATGTTAGGTGCAATTTGGAAATTATTAGTTGCGACGGTTGGCCTTGCGATGCTAGAGTCAGCTCCAATAAGTGTAGGCCTTGAATAGTCGGACATGGTCCAATTTGCTTCATTCCCGTTGTTAGCCATGTGTGGTGGATCTTCTTGCTCGATGAATTGAGTGTTGGCCTCTTGACCTTCTTTCTTGATTTCAACGATTGACTCGTCGTCTATGGTCTCCACAATTTGTCTAGGTCGCGATCTCAAATTTTGAAGGGCAGTTCTCTCAATTTCAGGATCAAGTTCTACTAAATCTTCCTGGTTGCTTTGGGTCATACATTATAAAGGCAAGAAATATAAAATCAGTTGCAATTCTAGGTAATAAAAATAAACAATGAAAACAAAAGAAAATAAAGAAAAAAAAATGGTCAAAGTAATAAAGCAACTAGCGTTCTTAATATCGAAAATCCCCGGCAACGGCACAAAAAACTTGATATGAGACAAGTGCACCTATCAATTTCAATATAACGGATGTGAGTCCGAGTCGATCCCTCAGAGATTTTGAGTACTAATATTAATCTTAGCTTTATTATCTAACTGGAAAATTGTGATAAATTGAATGAATTAAAAATACTAACATTAACCATCTAAACTAATTATGAGACTTGATTAAGCAAATTAGAAAGCAATAAACTACAAATGACTTCAAGAAATTAATAATGTATTTAAGAATTATTTCTCCTAGTGTTTAACATGTAACCGTTTAAATTATATTCAATTCAGTTTCTATTATTCTTAACCGGAGGGATTTACAATTAAAGCTAATATCTTTCTCAAGCATATTAACCCTAATCTTAAATTATTTACTGGAATCTTTTCACTTAGTAATATAACTTAGAATTGCATTAATGTATAATGAATTCCCACACAAACAATCAACTTTCCGGAAGAAACATGTATCTTATCTCTAAGTATACATATAATTCTCTTCAATTATGCTAAGATTTAATTACACATGCAATTTTTCAATCAACATGCATAATATCATATATTGATACTCTAGAATTATCAATCAGCAATTAAACAACATAATTGAATCAAGAAAAGATAAAAACTTTATTGAAATTTATAATTTAACTCAAAAGTCACATGAAACCCTAGGTTCCATAATCCTAAATACTCGAATTCTAAGCTATCATAATGAATCTAAAAACGAGTTCCATAAAAAAACATAAAATAAAACATGGAAAACCCCTTTAATTGATGAACAATTTCTCTAATCTTGAAGTTGACGTTGCTCTCGCCTCTATCTTGATGTTCTCCTCAAGTCTCTTCTCTTCTCTTCTCTTGTATCTCTCTGTCCACTCTAATGTCTCTCTTCTTTCTAAACTCTCAGATATCTTTTTATATATGTATTATAAAGATTCTGTTTTCGTTACTAGATATGACCTGGGACATGGCCGTATCCCCAGGTTGTGTAACTTTCTGTACCTAGGCAAATTTTTCTGCATAACTTCAAAACTTCATAACTTCTTCGTTTGAACTCCGAATTGAGTGAAACTTGATTCCTTTTCTTCGTTTTCGATCCTAGAATGTGTTCAAACCTTCAAATCAAAATTTTACTCAATTAAGTATCAATTTCTTTAAAGAAAACTAAAAATGTAAGGAAAATACTATAAAATCACTATGTGAAATATGTTTAAAATCAGAGTTATCAACCTACTAGATATAGGGCATTCTATCAGGAGCAAGAGGCATGGGGTTTGAGTGCTTGCTCATCCCATGTACTTTGCCTCTAAGGACCTTGTTGTACATGGGATAATCAAGGTGCTCAAGGGCTAAGCACTTTCCCTCATCGTATGGGATGCTTCTCTTTGCGCATTGTGCTTGATCATCTTCTTGGGCCTTTTTTACTTATTCTAGGCTTAGAGGCCTAGGCTAATTTTTGACCTTCAATAGCATAAATATGAAAAAAAAGATGATGAATAGCAAAAAGGTTCAATAAAAAAACAAAAAAATACTAATGAAATTGCTCCATTGGTCTTCATTACCTAATGTGACATCTATCCGTAGCATATAATGTTGATTGTCTATTATAAAACTAAACATAAGAAGGCTTTAATTGCCATGTAAACATAATAAAATGAAGTTCTAAATCTAAATGATCTCATAACTGATCTTAATTTTCAAAGCTTCTCAGTCTTGAAAGCTTATGTAATATTTGTTGTTTTCCATTGTTACACGTGTTTTTGAATTTTTCTGCTAATTACTAATTACCAGTTTTAGTTAGGTTTAGTTTGGAGTAGTTAACTTTATTAAACACAAGAATAAATACTTGTATTTTGTACTTTTAGAGATTGAACAATTATTTACATGGATCGAAGATTAAATCAAACACTCATACAAATCATGGATTCCTAGAAGTTTACTTCAAGAGTACTCTCTACTCCATTTCAAGTATTCAAAAGCCTTACACAAGTTAGAATAAAGAGGAAAAATAAACAATTCAGTACACAAATTATTACATCATACAAATATGTAACATATATAAAATGTCATATAAAAACTAATTGAAAATAAAGAGAATGCATTTTGGACCGATTCAAAAACTAATTAAAAGTATGATGTATAGATCATGATTCCTTCAGTTTATTCATTCATATCTACTCATGGCCGAAGTTTCAGAATCTTTAGCTCAATACAAATCGGATGCTTGCTCTCTAGGGAGAAGAAAACCTAGTCCGATTACTTCTTTTCCTAAACCGAAGGTTTACCGACAAGTACAATAAAAGACCTCCTAAATTATTATTGTAAACTCCAATATCCAACTAGGATGGGCCCTTCCTGGAAAGTAACAGATAAGAAATACATATATACATATACATATTATATATATATATATATATATATAGATAATAATCGTCGAGTCATTTTCTAAATTCAAGGTCGTTTAAACCCTCCGGAGAGCTTATGTTGAGTAAAATAGTGGCGTCTGAAGATCCCTATTGATACCCAGAGGACGCCTATACCTTACCCTGGAATCTCATCTAATCCCAATATTTTATTTGTAGCGAAGCTTCAATAATTTTTCCTATTACACCAATGACCATTTCTTCACCAACATTAAAATATTAAGCTCTTAACGTATACAGTTTTGCTTCAACTATACGAGGAAGTTCAATTCACCAAGAAACAAGATAAGCTTGATAAATATATAAAATATCCGCAAATGGTGTGGGGATCCAGTATTATTATTGGAAAGAATGTTTCTTCTTGTTTCGACCAATTAGAAACTGTCATATAAGACTTTTGTATAACTTATAAAAATAGCGAAAGCTTTTATCAAAATATCATATAAATATATAAATACATATTATATTTGCTAAAATATGGATAGAGACGTTATTTGGAAAGACGTGAAAATATGGATTAGAAACTATATAAATACCCACAGAGAAATAAAAAATTGAATGATGGGGGACGCGGCGAAACGTAAGGATGGAAAGGGTATCGAGTCGTCTTATGTGGTTTTTGTTTGATTGCACTTTTTGTTTAAATTAGGGTTTGGCTTTTTGATAAAAATGCGGGTATTTTGATGGCGTGGAACCCACTTCCAGTGGAGGAGGACTCTATGGGTTTTGATGAAGGAAAAAGCAAGAAAAGAAAGAAAGGGCTGACGTGCAACGCACCATTCTGTTTAACTCATATGCCAACAAATAGGTGATCTATGGACCCACTTCTCCATCTCCCGTCCGTTTTAAGGCTTTTAAGCCTTTTAGGTCTTCCCTCACTGTGCTTTGGCATAAATATTTCTACCTTTTTGTGAATTCATGATTTTGCGAATCACCAAAAATAGTCCCAAATATATATATATATATATATATATATATATACATTAGATCTATAATTAAACTAATTATATCTTTAACAGTATAAATCTAATATATATAAATTAAAGATTAGATGGAAGATTATATGAGTTTTGTAAAATAGGGGATGAGATTATAAAAGTTTCCCTATACATGTACATATGTATAGAGTTGCACAAATAAATCCCTCAGTTTTAAAACATGGTTAATATGAGCTCTTATTATTTGAATAATTCTCAAATCATATAATAATTATTTAGGAAAATTACATAAAACCACTCTTAAACTTTAATCAAAATTAGTTTGCTCTCTTAAATTTTCAAATTATGGTTTTTGATCTTTGAGCTTTGATAAATTAGTATCTTAAACTGAGAATAATCCTTTAAACTTTGATTTTGGTGTATAAATATTTCATAAACTTTGATTTTGGTATATATACAGACCAAACACACAAAAATTAAAATTTATGGAGTGTTTACATAACAAAATCAAAGTTTAGAAGAATTATTTATTGATTTATAAAACTTTGGGGATAAAAAGTCTCACTTTGAAAGTTCAGGAAGACAAACCATTTCTAGTTCAAAATTTAAGAGGTTTTTTATTTTTTATATTTTTGCGTAACTATTCCACTCATATATTGTATAAAAGCAGAAATTTCCTGAATCTTGTAGTTCATTTTGTTTTTCTAAATTGATTCACTCTACTTGACGTTATTATCACTAATAAGCCTATCCAAGCAATTTTATAGATGAAGGTTTTATTTATCAGGTTCGTAAGACTTGATATTTATCTTTAGTATTTCCAACTTAATTCCAGATTTATGCTCCTGGCGGAGATGCTCTAACTTCTTTGTTGAATCGAAAAAAGAGCTTTTTCACTTTTTCAAAGAGTAATTATACGGTTCGTAGAAAAAGAAGGTATATGAAAAGTAAATTTTTTTTTTTAATATATGGTCTCTTAATAAATATTTCAATAACAACCTTATAATATAGTCTAATTAGATATATTTTGTACACTATTTTTTTTAATCTAATTAGTTTCTTGACTCCATTAGTGACGCCGTACGTATTAATCAAAATTCCACTCTTCATAATATTTTATTGAACAAGGGAAGCACGAAACTTATTCTTAATATTTTGAATTGCAATCATCGTAATTTTTCATAGGTTATTGTTTGCATGCGTCTCACATTATTCAAAAGGTAAACTTCTGAATGACGATGAAGTTTTTGACTTCGCGATTTTAATAATTTACATAATTAGATTAGGAGAAGATATAAAATGGTGTTACACGGATTAATCATCCATATACTCTTTGTTTTTCCCTAATGAATTTCGGATATCCGGGAAAATCCCAAATATAACTTCCAAACACTATCGTTTATCTCTTATTATAAATATTGCACGGATGGGAAAAATTTTCACAGATTGCCTAATGCCATGCTATGGCAGGATAAATGAAAAAGAGATAAGGTTTCAGATGGGAGATTCATTTATCGAAATGCATGTTGAATTCTATGTAGTTGGACCAATTAACAGATAAACTAATATATAATTAATAGAATATCTAATTAATAAAAATATTACATGGTTGAGTTCAGATAATTAAAATTCTCTGCCTTTTTCTTGTGTTGCAAGTGATATATATTTCGGTGGGTGATCAAGTATATGCAGGTCAAAGTGGCATCTCCAGTTTTCTAATATAAAACTTCTCTCTACCTTATTTAAAAGTACTTGCTTGTGACGTTTTAACACTGTGTATTAGTATTTTACAAGTTTAATCAAACCCATCAGGTGTGAACTTTAATATGTAGGTCATCAACGTCATCACCCATAATATAATGTAAAACCCTGCTCATCATAAAGATTCCTTTACTGGAGCAATAATTGAAGTGCAATGCAGTGGAGATTCCACCCATTGGATTATTATAATGAACTTTTGGATAATTACAAAGTTACCCCGAAACCACTGATTAAATATATGGAGATATTATGAATTATGACATCGCTTCACCTTTTTATGCCTTTTAAGAAAATATAAATACCCAAAACTGACTAAAAAAAAGGTTAATCATTGGTCTACCTATTTTAACAATATGGTATGACACATTAAAAAAAAAAAGTCCCACATGTGATTTTATTTGCATACCTCATTTCTTGTGTGTCACACTACAAAAAAAAAAAGATATTGTTGAAGGCAGATATGTCTATAATTCAAATTGTTGCTAAAAAGCTATGCAATGACTAAAATAGGAATATTAAGCAGTGAGGGCAATAATTTCAAAATATATACATGTTTTCAAAAGTTATGAAAAGTAAACACATGTTTTATAATTTTGTTCCTAACAAATAAGTTAGAGATGTATTTACAACTTGCCCTTTAATAAACTTATAAGAATATTTTTTTTGCAAATCGCAGTAAGACTTCTTGGTACTAAGATTTCATATGACATAATTATTTTATTATTTTGTGAATATTCACTAGAAGTTCGTTAGAACAAAGCCAAGCGGTCTGAAAATACAATTTAAACACTAATGAATTTCTTGGAACGTTACTAGCTATTTAACACTGACCTTCACTTTGATAGGGTTGGCAAATAGTTGCATTTGAATAATATTGAAATTACCAATTCCATTTGCTTGCTTGCGTAGATTAGTTATGAAATAGTAAGAGATTCTTCCAAGCCAAACCCTATTAAAATATACATATTGGGGTCTATCATCACTAGTTTTTGGCACAAGAAAACACAACTACACACGTGGCATGGACCAAAGAGATGAAACAACAAATAGTAAACTCAAGTTAAAGAATCTAAAATATGACTGACGTTACCCGCCGACCGTTGGATTCATTGGCTGGCAAGTATTATTTGTCTAATCGCAACTCGCATGCTGCGATTGCAACTCCAGTAATCGACGTATACGATGATATCAACACCCATATGCAGCTTCGAGACGCTACAAATTGAAGGTTATTTGCCTTATAGAAACCCACAGGAAACGGACACACTAAATTTATTAACTTAAACTGAAATTATAATAATCCAAATAGATTTAATATTTCCTCAAATGTAGCGTGATGAACTTTGTCACACGAACCTGTATATGGTAACAGCTTATCCATGAGGTGGTTCGTACCTAATTTAAGCTGTTTTTGGTGGCTATTGGCTCAATTTATTGATCCATTGAAAGTGTTTCTATTCAGAATATATGTTTTTAGAAGTAATTTACAAAAGCAATATGTTAAGCAGTTCCTTTAGGCTTAGGTACATATTAAACATCAAACGAGGAAACTTTTTAACATTTTATTTATTTACTTTTTCCTTATTAAGCATATAAGTTTTAAAAGATGAGCATATTATTTTCTATAGATTTTAAATAGTGCTCCGTGGCATTCGTTACTATGACTCTTGATAGAATTATTCACATGCTATTTCTATTTACATATCTGGATCCTCCACTTAATTAAAAGATTTCTTTTTTTCTTGAAAGTCTTTTATTTGGCATTTGCTTTCTCCTTGAAAAGCTTCCCTTAAAAGTAATTTACAAAAGAAAAATATTAAGGAATTATTTTGGATCCACGTTAATTAAAAAAAAAATTTTAATTCAATCTACTGACAATTTCACCTTAGTAAGGTGTATAAAATGTGTCTCATGGGCTACTCCTTTCCAAAGTCTCGAAAAAGTGCCTAATTTGCTATGGATTTAATGAAATAAAATAAACTTCTTATATTCCATGTATTTACTATTGGCTAAGTGAGTAGTTTTTTTCTTTTTAAAAAAGTTGAGAATATTCTTCTTAGACATCTAAAGTAGTGCTCTATGCCACTCATTAATGAGACTTTCGACAAAATTATCCATGTGTGGTTTACATACACATGTTTGGAACCTCCAATTTATAAGATGTCTTTCGAGGTGAATAATCCATGTTTCTACGGTACTTGAAATCCTGACATTTTTAAAGAAAAAAATATTCAATATATGTTATATCTCAAGTGATAATGTAAGTGAATCATAAGTGATAAGGATTATGAGAGAGTGATGATGGTTTTATAAGTTCAGATTAGTGAATATCAAATTAATACAAGTTAGAAACCTTTTAGATCCAATAGATAGATTGCTTTTTTGTTGACTTTAGGTGTCAACTATCTTTAGGATAGGGACGGTAAATAGGTCAGGTATGCGAGTGCGAGCATGATTGGGTCTATTTTGTGGCTACCTAGGTATGAGCATGTGAGAAAAATAGAAGGCACGAGCATAATTGGGCCTAGGCTTGAGGATGCAAACATAGGCACAATAAGGTTGGTAGGCTGTTCAAGCATAAGTATGAAAACATGTGGGTGGCACATTAGACTCTTTTTTATTTTTTTATTTTTTGTTGAAATGTAAATAAAAATAGTGTTTTTATTAGTTTTAATTCAATAGAGTATTTGATATATTAATTTATTTGTTTAATTGTTCTCTTTTTTTATTGGAATTATACCAGTAGGTGTAACTTGTATGTAATTTTAAATTTTAAATATTATATTAAATAAACAAAAAACATATTAGTTATCGTATTTTTTTTTATATTTTTTATTTAACCAATCTACTTGTTTTTATTTGAATAAGCAAGTTGAGCTTAAGCAAGATTTTAATGAATAATTTAATACACTTAATTTATTTAGGTAGATGTATTTTAAATTAAAATTTGAATTAATTAATTCCTTTAAGCGACACTATATAATTGAATCAAACTAGTTAAAAATTAAAGCAATTGGAATGTTGGAATAAATGAACATAAATTGCATAAACTTGAGTTAAAGTAAGTACAATATAGTAACACTTATACAAGTTGGTTAGACAGGCTTAAAGTCAAAACATTTCCTTGAAATAAAGAGACTTAACACAATAAATGGATGGGTATAAATATAAATTTAATTGTTAGAAGAATGAAAAAATGAGCCAAAAAGTAAGGGAATTAATACATTGTAGCAATGCGCTCATCAATACACTTTGATGAAAACCTTGCTCGTTCACCTCAAGATCGAAGTCCAACATATTGCCATGTTAAATCTATTATGTAATGCTTTTGCCTGTAGGAAACAATTTAATTAATCTTTTGACGTATTATTATACTTTGAGATAGGTGTTAAAATTATATTTAAGACATATTAATTTAATACTGAGTAACTAGGTTAACATTCCTGAAAATTGAAACATTCGACGCTATATATATATATATATATATATATATATACAATAAGCTAGTAAAACCAATAATTGTAATGGAATGGAACGAAATGTGTTCCAATCAGTACTCATCACCATCATCTTCCTCAATCCATTGCATCTCCTCTCCCCTTTCCATCACCTTAAACAATCGCATTGCTTCATAGTCTTCCTTATGACCAAAAATTGATTCTACCCTACCTTATCTCCTCTTCTAAGCATCCCTATAATCCTTGAGGCATATAGTGGCTTTAATGGTTTCAACTTTAAATCGAAGGCGGTGAAGGTTGAGGACTCGCCTATTCAAGCTAAAAGCTGATTCAGATGACACCGTCAAAGCTAATGACCTCCAAACATCCCTTACAATAAGTGATAAGATAGGCATCATATGTGATTTTGTTGCCTAACATTGAGGGACATTTACTTCCCCCTCATCTTACTACAGGTATAGGATTTGGTAGATCAGTAATTCACTAAAAGTTTCGCTTATAATGTTATTGGTAGTCTCAGAACTTCAGCTTATTTAGGCGATCTGCATGGTCCTCTTTATAGTTGAAGGATAAGAACTATTAGTTTGATTGCTAGATTAAGCTAGTTAAGACAATGGTTATGTTCTACCCCTATGATGAAGGAACATGGATTTGAGCATGCTTTCAGCTTCCATATTAAGCTTCGTAACTTCAGTCATAGAATTTTCTATGCCAACATTGTGGTAAAATTCTTCTAGTAGATTGTAAGTACAAAAGAGGAAAGGGGAAAAATTATGAAAGCAATTTGGCTTTCATCGCTGCGACAATAGGAAAAAGCAACGATCTTCCATGAAGTTTGCCAACATATAAACAATATTAATGAGATTCGAGAGTATGACATTACTAGTAGGATAATATCACCTGGATAGAATCATCATCGATTGGACGAAGGCACTCAGCAAATCCCATAAGCCACTTATCTTCCTCCAATCTACTATACGAATTTGGCCAAGCTTAGGCTCTTTACTTACTTTCTGATGGATGTAGGAGTTATAAAATGTGGTCAAGGCCTTCCAAACCTACATTAGCAATTAATAAAGTGTTTAGTATAAAGTATTACTGTAATATAAAAATAACTTCTGCCTTTAAATAAGCATCATTCTTCATTAATGTAATAATAATTTAAGTAATGCAAATTGCTAGCCTTTAAAAATTTATCCAACATCTTGTGTGTTACATTCTATCATGTGACAACATCACACAGTAGGATGAATAACTTGTAGTTTTCATTCCAGTAGCATTTAGTGTACTTATAGTGTTTTTGTTTGCTATAATGGATACAATTTATTGTAAACCAAATCTGGATAAGATCATCTGCTATCCTACAAGCGTTTATCCTATCTTGTACTGCTAGATTTAGAATGTAGCATACGTACCAGACATGGAAAAGCTTCCCTTCATAAACTTAGTTTAGCTGCTGTTTTAACTATTATCTCACTGCCTGTTTACAGAAGCATTATTAAAGGCGATGCTAAACAAGTTACGAATTTCGTACGTTTCAATGGTGTCTAATATATTAGATGCAATCACCTGACCCGTATAAGCTTATGAAAAAGGCATAAAGGTAATGATCCTTTTTTACACCACTTAATTTTTGTCAATCCAATATGCCATAACACACATAACTATTGTCAATGTCAATGAGTGATAACTTCCATATATTCGATGTGAAAGAGATGTTGTACCAAAAAACAAAGATAATAAGTACGACAAGAATAATTTAATTTACAAACCTATTAATTTTGAGAGAAAAATTTAGTTTCTTATTACCTAGAATCGAGATTATGTAGTCGCACTTTGAACTCTTCATGTTTACTTAAGAACAATTTTATCGTTTCATGTCATAAGGTTTGCTACCTGCATGCCTATATTGTGGTTACAGTGAGCCTAATACCCATTTTCTAAAGTCTTCATAGCCCACAGCGTTAAATGAGATACCAATCATTACTATCATCTAAACAAGAGTTTCTCGTACCTCCATCTAGTTGAATTCAAAGGGTGTATTGCTTTTCTTGATAGCCAACAAAACCCCATCGAATGAGCATTTTAGAATTTTACAAGTGGTTCATTTCTTTTTTTACGCATCTTTAAATGCTGAGTGAGATGACTTGCCCTTGACTTTGACTTTCTAGATAACTGTTTGTTACATGTCATGCACCTAATAGCATCCTCGCCAGCTATGACAATGAAGTAATTCCAAATACTGCTTGTCCACCTCTTCCTTCTTCTAGAGGACCCCTCAGCTATGGTATAACCATTATTGCTTACTAATCTTTCATGCGACTGGGTCTACAAAGGGTCTTCTATGAAGTCCTCCCAGCTACAACAAGAAAAATATAATTACAATATGAACAGTTTATCAATTTACAAACAATATGTATAACAATTGATGCTAGACACCTGTACATAACAGTTATCGTATTGAAATCCTCAAAGTCTATTGCATTCCTATTAGCCATAAACGGTGGCTAGTGTATTACAAGCGAAGGAATGTTCCTGATCGAGTCATTACATAGAACAACGGGAGTGTTAGTTGGTGGATATCCTAAGATCGGTTGTTCGACTCCAACAATATTCAATAAATGTGTGTACCTCTTACTAAGATTTCCCCGACCAAATATCCAAAAATCATCATATTCAATAAATGGCCTCAAGTTTTTGTAAAGATTTCTACTTCCACTTCTATCCATTATTAAATGCAAATAAACTTGAGTTTTGGGAGTTGGGAGTTAGAGAGGTTAAAAAACACAAAAAACTCATGAACTTAATCAGAGAGAATGTTAGGATTTAAGTGGTAAATTTGCTACTACAACACCATATTTATAGTTTAAAAAACCGAGTGAAGTTGATGTTGGGATGTCAGAATGACATCCTAATGTTGGCTTTCCTGCCATAGGCCAATATCCCTATGTTGGGCCACAATGTCCCCATGTTGAAGGCAACATTGGGACATTAGGGCCCAACATGCGGATGTTAGACTCCTACTTAAGGGAAAATTTTAGGTAAGAAGCCTAACATGGGGATGTTCTGGCCAATGTCCCAATGTTAGGCTTCTTACCTAAAACTTTCCCCTTGGGTGGGAATGCAACATCAACGCATTGTATGTAATGTACCAACATTACTTTCTTGCATAAGGCCACTTAAATCCATGCATTAACAGATAAGTACAACTACCAATATGTTTATTTATTTCTTCTAATTTTTGTCTTTTGATGTTTTACAATAAACCAAACTAGTCAACAACCTAAGGCTCATCGTCAACCATATACTCATTATTCGATGTTCCCATGATGAACAGTAGTTTTACTCCTATGACATTATCAAGTTTTCCCATCTAATTTAATGTGAATTTATATGTCGAAAAAGGTGACTCGGGCCAACTTTCAGCTTATGAGTCAAAAGTTTGTTGCATGTTAGACATCATGCAACATCTTTACCTAAAATTTCAATGGAAAATTTCAACACGTTGCTTTTTCAACAATTTTCAAACATGGAAAAATCTGTATGCACTCTTTGGAGGAAGAAAAGATAGAGCATATCATCATTACGTCAATTGGAAAAGGAAAATAAGGAATTGCATTTATTAATTTGTAAAGTAGGTGTAGGTCAAGATACCGTCATATGGGTATTTCTAGAATTAGCTCATCAATAAATTGTGTTTTAGTTCGGCCTTGACCTAACATGCTCACAATCTCATTAACATAGGCATGTTAGGGCCTAGATGTTGGGGTCAACGTCTTAACGTTAGAGCAATGTTGGGACATTGTAGCCCTAATGGTAAAAGAAAAAAAAGAAAAAGAAATGATCGTTGAGGCTACAATGTCCTAACATAGCCAACGTTGGGACATTATGCTTCGAGAATAGCTATATAAAGCCATTCTCTCCTTACAACATTCCCATGTCTAAACCAAAACATTCCTACGTTCTAATCCTCACAAACCAAATTCATTGAATCCTTGATTTTACTTGCTCTTTCACTGAATCCTTACTCATTAACCATGGAGTCATCCTCTTACACCAACCCTAGAAAAGCCAAATGTCAAACTAAATCTAAAAACAAGCATGTTCGATTCTGTTCTCCAATGTCATCTCCGCCAACTCCAAGTGATGCCCATGTATTTGATGAACAACTACCTACAACTGAAATGCGTGATCAGCTTGGTCAATTTTTTTGTTGGTGAAGTTTTTTGGTCACTCAATC
The DNA here is from genome assembly GCA_024138015.1 of Lumnitzera littorea. Lineage (NCBI taxonomy): Eukaryota > Viridiplantae > Streptophyta > Magnoliopsida > Myrtales > Combretaceae > Lumnitzera > Lumnitzera littorea. Next base: position 31,158,387 of record JAMXBB010000012.1, read on the forward strand.
GTACAATTTGGATAAGCTAGCCAATGTAAGCAACTTTTGAGAGATGCTCGAGTAGACGGGTCTACAGCAGTTGTTAGACTTAAAGGACAACACATATCCCGACCTGGTTCACATTTACTATTCTAATGCAACCAACAAATTGGTCTACGAAGATGCTATTGAACAGCGGTAAAATGTCACCAATATTGAGGTTGGGTACCTCTCCATGTATTTGTTTGGCTGGATTTTTACGATTTAACTAGAATACATAAATCACTTATTATAGATTCTTCCCCACGGTGACATAATAAAGTTTGGAAAATGGGGCATAGCCAGAGCTTTCGTTAAGTTGTTTGGGTTGCTGATATGTTAGGATGAGAATACTACATAGCATCTCAAACACCTAAAGTTTGGTGATCTCCTTGTCATGCCATGACTTCTTCACCACATGATTACCAACTCTATCACCCCACGCTCCAATATCTCATTCTTTTCAAAAGAGGATTTATGGCTTATCGACTTCATCTTGATAGGAATCAGGCTACTAGACCTTTAATTCATAGTTGAGCCTAAAGCCTAAAAGGACTAATAAGGCGAATTCTCCTGTTCCAACCAACTTCTACCAAGGCCGAGTTGATCCTTATTGTTAACTAACTCCTTATGCCGAGTCGAGTAACTATACATCTCTTAGTAATCAAGTGCCGACTAGGCAAATACTCTACTAACAGTCCAACCTCTTACATACTTGCTCGACAATGATTGAGCCGACTGCCAGCTCAGCTACATTGGTGCTGAGAATTCGAGAGACCCATCATACATTTGAAGCCATTTCTCCTTAGATAGACCTACCTATACTTGGCACCCCTGCTTGGCAGCCTCCACCCATTCCGTACCTTTTTGTCCGTTTTCGCTAGAAGCATCTCTAGTAAGTTATCGCTATGTGTCTAGACTTATGTGAAGGATTATGTTGCATAAGTCATTGTTTTCTTTGAATTTTCATTTATACCCTTTTATTATTCTACTTGTTTTAGACATTACCCTTTTAGTTTTTTCCATTTTAGGTAAGTTATCCTAGTTTTTCAAGTATAAATACCCATTGTAAATATAGTAGAAAAAATCATCTTATCTAAGAATATTGAATATACTCTTTGTGAACATTTCTCTCATTAGCTTGTTACTTACATTACTCTTATTAAGCAAGGCTAGGTGGTGAGTACTTTCACTGAACCATTTCGTGAGTCATATCAAGTTGTACTGTGAGTTCTTAGAAGTTCTATGGTGCGTCATATCCTTACAGCTGTTCGTGGGTTGCTTGTTTTACTTTTCCTATTTTTTGTACCATTCCTATTGCTTTCTTCGAGCTTTTTGTAAGCTTAGAACACCTTAATACTTTCACCTTGTCAGCTCTCGGCACCGTATATCATCTTTAGTATCAAAGCAAAGGTTTCATTTGGCTAAGTTATGTTTGAACTTTCTTATGAGTAGTGGTTGTTGTGGTAATGTGTTATAGTTGCTTGGAAGTTAGTTATAATAGTTTAAGTAAGTAGGAGTAGTAGTCCATTTAGGTACATATTCTATTTTGCCTGTTTCGAGGATACAAAAACAAAGCAAGCTTTAGTTGGGTTGTTGATCTTAGAAGTGGCCATTGTGTTTGCAATAAACTAAACTTTTGTATGAAGAAGTGTTTGAGTGTGAGTTCGTATTGTTTGGCGTAAGAACTACATCTATTGTTTCATAGATTCTAAGTTTTGTTACTGAGTTTTTGTCTTGAAAATGACAGACTAAAGTGTTAATACTGGTATTAGGGACAACAATAATAGTGTTGTTCACCATGGCTGACAGCCCTTGGGCACCCCTAAAAGTATAGACGAATAACTGGACAAGGTGGCTAACCTCATAGTTGACTTGATTAGAGCTATTCATGCAATGACCTATCAACTTATTAAGGTAATGTAAGATACTCCATAAGTTGCTCAACCTTCTAAAAGATAGAACTCAGATGACAAGTTTAAGTTAGAGGAGTAGGAGGATGAGTTCAAAGAAGAATCGACTTAGGTGATATGGACGATGAAGGAGAAGAAGAGGAGCAAGCTCAAGCACCTCGAGCTGCCAACCATGTGAAGCTTCAGAATTTGAGCTTTAATGGTTTTAGGAGTATAGATGATTTAGATTAGGAAGAGAAGGTTGAGCATGTTTTTTATTATTACCATTATGAGGACCAAGAGAAGGTAAGGACTGTTGTTATTGAATTCTCAAGATATGCTACGATGTGGTGAAAGAACTTTCAAATCATAAGAAGAGGAGAAGGATACAAAAAGGTGAATACTTGACTTAAGATGAAGAGGATACTCAGAGATAGGTTTGTGGTGGATACTTATTTGCAAGACACTTTTTCTCAACTACAAGAGTTGAGACAAGGAAGCTAAATTGTTGATGAGTATGTTCAGGAGTTCCAAATACACATGATTTGCTATGAAGTAGAAGAACGATAAGTACTAACAGTGTCCAGGTTTCTTACTAGATTAAGGAGTGATCTACGAGATATTATGGAACTTTAGTAGTTCATCACATTGGTGAGGCTATACGAATAACCCAGCGAATGGAAAGATAGAGAAGAAATAGGCCAACCTAACCTCCAATGAACTGACTTGGTCATTCAAGCTAACTTGTTTAGGGGAGGTACTAAGCTCAATCAAGTACTGAGTCGACTAGAAGGGTAGATGTCAATGCCAAATAGAAGGGCCAACTTGATGGTCACATGCCGATGAGAACATATGAGAAGGGACAAGTATCTAGGAGGAAGATGAGTCAGATCAAGTGTTTCAAGTGTCAAAGATGTGTCGATATGGCTGCTTAATATTCGAATCGATGAACTATGATCATCAGAGAAGATGTCCTAAAGCTCGAAGTAGATAGTACTGATGAGAAACCTAAGGAGGAGGTTGCTCTCAAGAAGGAAACCACTCAGGAGGATGAGTTGGTTGAAGAAGATGTGTTTACCGAGGACTTGGATAAGCTAATTTCAGTTGTTCACTGTATAATAATTATAGAACCATCTGCTAAGGAGGAGTAGAAAGAAAATTTGTTCCATATGGTGTATGAGCTGGTTTATGTGCTCATGGATAGTAGGAGTTGCACTAATGTTGTGTTTGCCAACCTGGTTAAGAAACTGATGTTGTCGGCTATCCCACATTTGAAGCTACATAAGTTACATTGGCTGAATGAGAAGAGAGTATTACATGTCACTCAACAAGTCTTGCTGCCAATCTCTATTGGAAATTATTTTGATAAAATTCTATGTGATATGCTACCCATGTATGTGTCTCATATTTTGCTAGGTAGACCCTAGGCTTTTCATAGGATGGTTATACATGATGGGTTTAGAAACACCTATGTATTTGAGGAAGATGGATGGAAGATCACTTTAAACCTTATGATGCTGAGTCAAGTTAGCAAGCTACATGCTAAACTTACTCGAGGATCCAAGAAGACTTTGATTCTAAGTAGAGTTGAGCTCTAAGAAGCTATAAAGGCTGATAAGTTGAATTTTATGTTGATCAAGAGACTATTAGAATTGAAGGAGCAAATTGAGCTACCCCAAGAGGTCATGGAGCTATTAGATGAATATGCCGACTTATTTCTCGAATAGTTGCTCGAAGGATTACCTTCTTTCAAAGGTATTGAACACTACATTGATTGATATGTAGTACTATCCTGCCAAACAAACTAGCTTACTAGATGAACCTCGTGCAAGCTATTGAACTTTAGAGACAAGTTAATGAGTTGCTGGAAAAAGGATATGTAAGAGAGAGGCTCAGCCCCTGTGCTATGCCAACACTCTTTGTGTTGAAAAAGGATGATACTTGGCGAATGTACATTGATAGCTGAGCTGTGATGATAGGAATCAACCCCTTAGACTGATCACGTGTAGCCGAGATAGAGGACTCCAAGGACTCATTTGAAGGATACTAGCTCTAGGCCATAGCTAAGATGGGGATTCCTATCCCAAGCTGATCTTCTGCCTACCTGACTATCAGATCCTTACATGTGTCAAATCCACCCTTGTTCAACAACAACGCTTTATCCCAAGAGATAGCCTAAGAGTAGCCGAGGAGAGCTCCTGATCTGACCACAAGCATTTAACCCTGAATCAAGTTGACTTCTCTTTAGAAGAACTAATTGGTCCCTAACCTGGTCCATATCAAGACGGCCCCTGACTATAAGCGTTACTACGTTTCCACTTACCTTATACCATATTTCTCCCATCTAGATGCCAAGTGATACGTGTCTTCTAACATAGCATTCCCAAATGATTCTTTCTTTTCACATTGAATATTCTTCGTCTCTTTTACCCTTTTTAGTATGTTTTATGTAACTTAGCTGTAGAATACTCTTTTATCTTTTCATACATGTAAAGTAACCCTAGTGGATGGGTATATTAAACCCCTACTTTCTTGTTTGTGAACAATCATCTCTTTAATATAGAATTATTCATTTGAGTAACTTTAGTGTTCTCGTTATCATTTAACTCTTATCTATTCCCTTTAGTAAGGAATAGTGGCAAGTGATCCTTCAGTTTGAATCAATGTGTCATATCCGGTGGATTGTAGGTCAAGTAGGATTGAGTGGTGGATCATATCTATTCGGTAGCTACTTAGATTTTGCTAACTTTTTTTGTTGTTTTTGGTTTGCTTTGTTGTAGTGCCTCTCCATGTGTTCGACTTTGGAGACGCATCAGCTTCGTTGGTATTAGATCACAGTTCTACGAAGGAATATGTGAAGTTGTAGTGAAGTTTTGGTTCACTTTACTGTTAGTGGCTGCTGTATTCCTTCCATAGCTACTATAGTGTGTTGGTGTGATATCAAGAATGGTTTTATTATTGCCTAGTTTTTACTTTGTTTCTTATTATGAAAACAAAGCAATTTTATTTCTATTCTATTTAAGTGACTATTAAGTATTGAAGTTATTAGCAAGTTGTTAATTTGCTTGAGAAATACTGTGACATGTCAGATTCAAGTGTTCAGGGTATCATTGGTGACCAGAGCAGTGATGCTCAACATGGTTGTAGTCATAATGGTAGTAACACCCCAGGGTTGATCAATGACAAACTTGTTAAACTCACAAACCTTGTTAGGAGTCTAACTACCGCAATGTAAGTTAAGTGTACAGTAGCAAAACCTACAGGAAGACACTCTTGAGAGACACTATAGCCAAGCCAATCGAACCAATCGCTAAATTCAACTACTATGAGCTAGAGGAGTAGTAGATCGAGTTGCTAGACAAAGATTAGAGTTGAAGGAGATTGGGGAAGATGATGAAGAGTTAAATGTTGAAGAGTTTGGTGAAGAAGAAGTAGGCTATTACCAAGCGTAAGGATGAGGACATCGAGTTCTTCGAGGGTTAAACAATGTCAAGGTGCAAATCCCACCCTTTAGTGGAAGTGGAGATGCAGATGAATACTTGGAGTGGGAAAAGAAGGTTGAGAAAGTATTTGTATGTTATGGGCATGAAGATGTGGTCAAAGTCGAACTTACTGCATTGGAGTTTACTGGGTATGCCACCGTGTGGTGAAAAAATCTAAAAGCAACCAGAGCACAGGATGGGAGACAAGGTGTCAAAAACTAGGATGAGATGAAAAGGTTACTAAGAGTAAGATTTGTACCCGAGACTTACCTACAAAATACTTTTGCAAAATTGCAGGAATTACATTAAGGAAACCAATCTGTTAATGGCTACGTTAGGGAGTTCCAGATGTTAACGATTCGAGCTAACGTAGAAGAACTAGAGGCCCGTACAGTGTCAAGGTTTATTTTCGAGCTCATGTATAAAATTCGCAATATCGTGGAAGTATAGAGGTTTTATACATTGGAAGAGGCCATCAAGATAGCGCAGAGGGTTGAAAGGTAGAGGAGAAGTGTTCTCAGCCGACCTAGGTCAGCATTCTTACGAGTCTTAATACTATGTTGACATGATAGGGCTAAGCTAAAGAGGCCACTCAGGGTTGAGGATAGGAATGACTGATTTGATGACAGCTGAGGATAGGAATGACCTATTTGATGACAGCCAAGCAAACGAGTAGGGCTAACCTGGTCAACCAGGCCAACCCAGGGTTAGGTTGACTCTGAATGTATATGAGAAAGGGTAGACCTCCAGATGGAAGACTAGCAAAGTAAAGTACTTTAAATGTTTAAGCTTCAAACACATGGCCGTTGAGTGTTTGAACCGACATGTTATGGTGCTCTGAAGAGATGTAGTGCATAGCACCGATGAGAGTGAACCTGAGAAAGAAGAAGATGTTGGAAAACCCGAGGCCGAAGATGAAGAAGAGACCTGTACCTATGCCGACCAAGGAGAAGTGATGACCTTAGTCTTGAGACGAGTACTGAGTTTCTTGCTAAACCTTAAGGAGGACTAAAAAGAGAATCTGTTCCATACCAAGTGTACCATCAAAGGCTAATTATGTACAATCATAATGGATGGAGGAAGCTGTACTAATGTGGTTGCACAATCCTTTGTACAAAGGTTGGGCCTATTGACCTCAAAGCATCCCTAACCTTATAAGTTGCATTGGCTTCATGATAGGAATGTATATAGGGACAAAGTAGTTTGCAATGTCATCCCTATGGGAGCTTCACATCTATTACTTAGATGACCTTGGTTATTCGACCGACGTGTCACTCATGACGGGTATAAGAACATCTATGCCTTTGCTAAGGATGGAAGGAAGATTATGTTGTAACCCATAACCCCATCTTAAGTGAATGAAACCCATAATCAGCTCACTCGAGCTAGTAAGAAGAAAGCCTTAGTGATGAGCCGTAGAGAACTCTGATCTGCTAAGAAAGCTGATGAACTCATGTTCCTGTTGGTTAGGAAATTGTTAGAGATGAAGGAATTATAGGATTTTCCAAATGAGATCCAAAGCTTACTAGATGAGTTTTTTGACTTGTTTTCGAAAGACCTACTTAGGGGACTACTACTAGTCTAAAGCATAGAGCACTGTATTGATCTATAGCTAGGCACCGCCCTACTAAACCGACCAACATACAGGATGAACCTTGAACAAGTTGTTGAGTTAAAAAGATAGGTGGATGAACTTATAGAGTAAGGATATGTGAAGGAGAGCATGAGCCCTTGTATTGTATCAGCTTTACTCATTTCGAAGCAAGATGGTTCATGGCCTATGTACATGATAGCCAAGCAATCAATAGAATTACTGTCAAGTATAGATACCCGATACCAAGGCTCGATGATATGTTAGATCAGCTTTTGGCACCAAAATATTTTCAAAGATTGATCTGCGGAGTGGCTACCAACAAATTCACATGAGACCGGGTGATGAATGGAAGACTACCTTCAAGACTAAGCATGAACTCTATGAATAGTTGGTTATGCTATTCAAACTCACTAATGCACCAAGCACATTCATGAGGTTCATGAACCATGTAATGCGGCCTCTAGTTGGAAGATGTGTGGTTATATATTTTGATAATATATTGGTATACAGTATCGACTTGAATGACCATGTTTAACATCTTTGCGAAATATTTAATATTTTGTGAACTGAGATGTTGTATGGAAAAGTGAAGTGTATATTCTGCTAGAGAGAAGTGATATTTTTAGGGTATGTAGTGTTAGGGGAAGGAATTCGAGCAGATGAGGAAAAGACCTAAGCTATTTTGGAATGGCCAACATCGATGCTTGTTACTGAGGTTCGAAGTTTTCACAGCCTAGGTTCCTTATATAAATGATTTATTAAGGACTTTAGTACAATAGCTGCCTCATTGACCAAGTTAATAAAGAAGAGTGAAGAATTCAGGTGGAATAGTTGAGCTAAACAACACTTTAGAGAGATTAAGGAAAACTCATCTCAACACCTGTTTTGTCATTACCAGATTTTAATAACCCCTTTGAATTAGAATGTGATGTATCAGGAGTTGGAATTGGTGCTGTCCTAATGTAGGAGCGACAACCTGTTGCCTACTATAATGAGAAATTGAACGGCCTAGCCCTGAACTATTTTATATACAAGAAAGAGTTGTACTCCCTTTTTTGAGCCCTTATTGTTTGGCAACATTATTTGTTACCACAAAAGTTTGTTATTTATACTAATCACGAATCATTAAAGCATCTTGAGAGTCAAAACAAACTCTCAAAGAGACAGGCTAAGTAGTTTGAGTTTATGGAGGGATTCTTATATGTCATTCAACACAAGAAGGGAAGCACAAATGTAGTTGCAAACGCTCTACTATGATAGCTAGACAAAATTATTAGGATTCTCACTCGTCACTAAACAGTTTGTTACTAACCCTCACTTTGTTCCAATTGTTGAACAATGTCATTGCAGACACCCAATTTTTGCCCCATTTATTTTAATTTTTCTTTTTTTTTTTCTCAATAGTTCCTAAATTAGGGAAAACATAAAAAATAGGAAATTAAAGAAAACCAAAAAATTAAGAAATTTAGAAAAAATAAGAATTATAGAAAAATACAAAAAATTCAAAATTAAGAAAAAGCACAAAAAATAAGAAATTTTAGAAAGAAAACCTAAAAGATAAAAAGTTTAGAAAATAGAGTTTAAAAATTTATAAAATTGAAAAATTACAAAAAAAATTAGAAAATTTGAAAAAATAAAATATTTTTGAAAATAACATTCCATTAGGGTAGATTTTTTATTTTTAAATTAAATTTAGAAATTGGACTGTTGAACTTAGACTTAAATTAAATCTAGCTCAAGCTAATCGAGTCCATATGTGCAATTTAGTTGTAGCACCATGTAGCGTACCACGTTAGCTGTCGCGTGTCACGTGATGACACATGGCAGGTTAGGGTTGGTTGAGATTAGCTAACGTGGCGCCACATCAGTTAACTTTCCCTCTCTTTCCCTCAATTTTCCTCAATTTTCTCTCGATTTTTCTCCTTTTTCTTTCTCAAGAATAGCCTGACCCCCTCACTTTGGCTTCTGATTTTGTGCTTTTTCTTTATTGAAACACACCAATTAATGATGTAAATTCATCCTTCGCATGGCCTACTTTGAATCAAACAAAATAACATGTCCAAATTTAGTCAATGGTGCATTCAAATCGAGCTTCAAAGATTGGAAAAAAGCTGGATATTCGGATGACTCGTATTCACTCCAATTTGAACTTTCATTTGTTTTTGGGTTGAATTCAATTATAAAATGGTGTTAGGGGATGTTCACGAACATAGATAACCATCCACAACCTTACAAGAACACTCCTAATCTCTCTACCCACAACCGTGCTTTCTCTCTCTCTAACATATAGCCATGCTTGAACGAATTTGAGTAATTCCAACCACCGCAGTGACTCCCCTACAACATGAGCTCCGCAAACTAGTTCCCCCTATCTACTGCCGTAACCCAAAGCTCCTCCACCATCGAAACCCTAACTACCGTACCCTTGATGACGACCGTAACCAGTTGAAGACAGCGGCTATCCACGTCCATATCACATCTATGACCAGTTGAAGACAATAACCATTTACCCCCACATAACGCCCGTGATTAGCTGAAGCCCCTAGATCATGCCCGTGACCCCTTCTAAGCAACCACCTCAACTGACCCAATCTAATCCACGATTGACCCGTTCGACTCGCTCCAGGTCCAACCTGTTCGCCCAACTCATCTGAAGTTTTGTTTCTTTTTGTTTTAATTTTCTTTATTTGATTATTTAGTTATTGTTGTTGTTTTATTTATTTATCGTGAATGCAAATGTAATAATAACAAAGAAAAAGGAAAAAGAAAGGAAAAAAAAAAAGAAAAATAAGGTAGTTATTTTATTTATTTTTAGTTTAGTAGATAAAAATAAAAATAAATAGAATAAATAAAATAAAAAATAATAATAAGTTAGTGAATAAAAATTATTTTTGATACTTAGAAAGATCAAGTTTTCAAAAAGAAACATAAAATAAAGTAACCCTTTACAAATTAAGACTACTCTTAGATTTTTTTAAATATATATATATATATATATAATTTAGGTCCTTTGTTAGAATTTTTCTTAAATAACCAAATTAAACTAAAAATGTAAATTCAGCATGAATCTAAATTAAAATCAACTCAATCTACTAAAGTTTTTGTAAAAAGAACTACGTACGTCTGATCTCAAATAGCGAGTACACAGGCACTTACAGAGCAACGATAAAAATTAGGAAAACTAATTTCCTTTTTACTTTAGTTTAGATTATTTTATTTATCCAATTAGAGTAACCAATAATCAAGTTTTATCTTTCAAAATTAAAATGTGACTTTTAAGTCTAATTCTAATTTTGGAAAGTCAATTATACTCGTAAGGATTTAAAATTCTTAACCTCCGAATCTAGATTCTCTTGTTTCAAAAACCGTTTTGTAAAATTGTTTTTAATCGTTAAATTAGTGGCTAAGTTATAAATAATTTACCCAATTGGTTATAACTTAACTGTTTTTCCCGACTTTGGTTAAGTAGCGACACCAAAGTTGTTTTCAAAATAAAAAGGAATAATTTTCTTTAAACCTTAATTGAGGATCGGTATTAAACAAGTAGGGTTTAGTATTGATCGGTTTAAAGAAGGCCTATTTTATAAAAATAATCTAGAGAGTGAAAAACTAAGCTCGACAGCCATGAAGGTATAGTTATTGGAGGATATTATCTTAAGGACGACTATCTATTCAAGGACTGAAGGCTATGTATTCCAAACTACTCCACACGTGAGCTACTATTCTAGGAAGCCCATAGTGGAGGATTATCATGTTACTTCAGGGAAACCAAGACCGTAAGTTTGTTAAAGGATAACTTTTACTAGCCAAGTTTGGCTAAAGATGTCCATAAAGTAGTTAGTAGTTGTAAAGTGTGCAAGCGTGCTAAGAGGAAGAGGGAACCCCATAGAGAGTACATGTTACTACTAGCACTAACCTTACTTTGGGCTGACTTCAGCATGGACTTTGTTCTAGGGTTACCTTAGAGATCTAGAGGGAAAGATTCTATTTTTGTTGTAGTGGACTACTTTAACAAGATGGCACACTTCATTCCATACCATTGAACTAACGATACCTTATATATTGCTGATTGGTTTTTGTAGGATATTGTCCGACTACATGGAGTACCAAAGACTATTGTCTTAGATTGGGACACAAAATTTTTGAGTTATTTTTGGAAGATTCTCTGGAGAAGACTTGGAACTAAACTTATATTCAGCTCTAATAGCCACCTTCAAAATGATGGCCAAACTGAAGTGTTAAATAGAATGCTAGGTAATCTATTCAGAGCTGTCATAGGAAAGAACTTGAGGGATTGGCATCTGTGCCTCCCAATTGTAGAGTTTACATACAACTGAAGTATCCATAAACACTATTGGGAAGAACCTATTCGAGGTCGTCTATGGTCTTAACCCCGCTATTCCTTTGGATATGATTAATACCCCAGCAGCTACTAAAGAGAGTTGATTTGGAGTCGACTGAGCCCAAGAATTGCATGAGCTACACCAGTTTGTAACCAAGAAGATCGCCAAGTTCAATCAGAGATAGCAAGAAATTAGTAGTCAAGGCTGTCAACCTATTTCTTTTCACCCAAGAGACTTGGTATGGATACATCTTAGCCGAGAACGATTCCTACACTTAAGATAGAACAAGTTATCTCCTCGAGCTAATGGTTTACCTTCAATGTGCTCGATTTGATTCCTTAATAACTAATAGAAGAAGAACTTGTAAGCACTCCAAAAAAAGAGTAGAGACCACTTTAGATTTGAGGACAAATCTTTCTAACCTCCAGGTAAGTGATAAAAATCAACCCCTCGGAACGATCCCATGTAGCCAAGTTAGAGGACTTTAAGGACTCACTCAGAGGATACTAGCTTTAGGCCATAGCTGAAACGAAAATTCATATTTTGAGCTAATCTCGTACTAACCTAACTATCAGATCCTTACGTACATAAAATCCACCCCTGTTTAGTAGCAACGCTTTATCCTAAGAGATAGCTTAAGAGTAGTTGAAGTGAGCTTCTGACCTGACTATAAGCATCCGACCCCGAATCAAGATGACTTCTCTTTAGAAGAACTAATTAGTCCCTGACTTGGTCCACATCAGGTTGGCCCTTAACCACAAGCGTTGCTCTGTTTCTACCTACCTTATACTATATTTCTCCTATCCAAACGCCAAGCAACACGTGTCTTTTAACATAGTATTTCAAAATTATTCTTTCTTTTTACACTGAATATTCTTTGTCTCTTTTACCCTTTTTAGTATATCTTATGTAACCTAGTTATAGAATATGCTTTTATCTTTTCATACATGTAAAGTAATCTTAGTGGACGGGTATATAAACCCCCACTTTCTTGTATGCGAACAATCATCTCTTCAATATAAAATTATTCATTTGAGTAACCTTAGTGTTCTTGTTATCATTCAACTTTTATCTATTCCTTTTAATAAGGAGTAGTGGTGAGTGACCCTTCAGTTTGGACCAATATATCATATTTGATGGATTCTAGGCTTAGTAGGATTAAGTGGTGCGTTATATCCATTTGGTCACTGCTCGAACTTTGCTAATTTTTTCTGATGTTTTTGGTTTGCTTCGTTGTGATGCCTCTCCTTGTGTTCAACCCCGAAGACGTATCACATGAATAGGATCACAATCAAATACCATTATGTGTTGGACGAACTAAATGGAGCTAGGATCTTCAACAAAATTGATTTGAAGTTTAGCTACCATCAAATTTGAATAAGGCCGGAAGACAAGTGGAACACTACATTCAAAACTTAACATGGACTTTATGAATGGATAGTAATGCCTTTTGGCTCGTTAAATGCCCTAAGCACTTTCATGTGATTGATGAACCATGTGTTAAGAAGCCTGATTGGGGAGTGTGTCATGGTGTACTTTGACAATATCCTTATGTATAGTGTTGACCTGCTAAGCTACTATAAACATCTTTATACTGTACTTGATGTACTTCGAGCCGAGAGGTTATATGATAATTTAAAGAAGTGTTGTTTCTGTCAGGAGGAAGTGGTATTTTTGGGTTATGTAATTGGCAAAGGCAGCTTGTGAGTTGATGATGAGAAGATCCGAGCCATAGTCGAATGGTCGACTCCAATGACTTACGTTGAGGTGAAAAGCTTCCATAGATTGACATCCTTTTATCAAAATTTCATTAGAAATTTTAGCACTGTTGTTGTACCTCTTCTAAAGCTAACAAAGAAGAACATTGAGTTCAAATGGGGGAAAGAGAGGAGAGAAGTTTTGTTGAGGTAAAGTTAAGATTAACTTTTGTGCCTATATTAGCCTTGCTTGGCTTAGAGAAGATTTTTGAGCTTGAATGTGATATATCAGGCATTGGTATAGGCATTGTCTTAATGTAAGAAGGCCGACTAATTGCTTACCATAGCGAAAAGCTCAAAGGGCCTCAATTGAACTACTTAATATATGACAATGAACTCTTAGCCCTTATCTGAGTGCTATAAGTATGGTAGTACTATCTATTGCCGAGAGAGTTTGTCATCTATATAGATCATGAATTAGTAAGGCATCTCCAAAGTCAGACCAAGCTATCAAAGTGGTAAGCGCAGTGGAATGAATTCTTAGAAGGATTCAACTTTGTAATCAAATACAAATAAGGCAAGGGCAATGTAGTTGTTGATGCTTTGTCAAGAAGACATCCTCTTCTTACTAACTTGTAAACTAGGCTATTGGGGTTTATAAGTATTAAGGAACAGTATTAGTAAGACCCCTACTTTGGTCCTATATTTGAGCGTTGTATCGACGAAAGAACAGTAGATGAATATTATGTAGAGGATGGTTATCTATTCTAAGTTGGCAAGTTATATATATTGACCTGTCCGATCAAAGAACTATTAGTGAGAAAAGCCCATAGTGAAGGACTCCGACCATTTTGGAGAGAGAAGAACACATGAGCCGTTGAATGGATAGTTCTTTTGGCCAAAAATGAGATGAGATGTGCATTGAGTTATTGAGGGTTATGTTACCTATAAGAGAGCCAATGTTGAGCCGAATAAGGGAAAGCAATACCTTTACTTGTCCTAACTCAACCTTGGACTGAGTTGAGCATGGAATTTATTCTCGAAATACGAAGAACTACTCAAGACAAAGATTCTGTAATGATTGTTGTGGATAAATTTAGTAAGATGGCATATTTTGTGCCCTACTCTAAAATTAACGATGCTTAGGCTATTACTTGTCTCTTTTTGTAAGAAATTGTTTAGTTATACAGCGTGTAGAGAGGTGAAGTCTCAAAGAGAGATCTAAAGTTTCTAAGCTATTTCTAGAGGACTTTGGAGCATCATACGAGAATTAAACTATTATTTAACACTTCTTATCACCCTCAAATAGATGGCCAAACAAAAGTAATCAATCATACTTCGGGATCACTACTCTAAGTTGTACTGAGGAAGAACTTAGTCGATTAGGATGTTTGTTTACCTATGGTGGAATTCATTTACACCCGTACTATGCACAATACACTTAAGCAGACACCCTTGGAAGTCGTTTATGGCTTCAACCTAGAGTTACCCTTAAGCGCAGCCTTATGCCCATATCCAAACAAGAAGATCTTGACGCAAGAGCTTGAGTATAGTCTCCATAGTAGATTTATAAGAAAGTTACTCAGCAGATTAACTAAGCTACCAAGAGAATGTGGGAGAAAGGATAAGGAAGGAAATCTACATAGTTTCAGCTTAGAGATTTGGTATGGCTATACTTGAGTATGGAGAGGTTCTTAAACAAGAGAAAAAATAAGTTGTCTACTTGAGTTAAAAATCCCTTTAGAATACTCCAAAGGATTAACAGAAATGCCTACAGATTGGAACTAATTGAAGATTATGGAGTCCCTACTGCCTTCAACATTGCCAACCTTAGCCCCTATTACCCTAAAGGAGAATTGAATGAAGTATAGCCATATTGGATCCCAAATCCAAATTAACTAGGAGGGGATGATAGGAATTAGACTATTAGACCTTTAACCTACAGCCGAACCCAAAGCCTAGAAGGACTAATAAGGTAAATTCTCCTACTCTAGCCAAGTCTTACCGAGGTTGAGCTAATCCTTGTTATTAATTAACTCCTTATATCAAGCTGAGTAATTACACATCTCTTAGTAATAGAGTGCCGACTAGGAAAATACTCTATTGACAGTCTAAACCCTCACATGCTTACTTGGCAATGAACGAACCAACTACTAGCTTGGCCATACTAGTGTCGAGAATCTAAAAGACCTAACACACATCTGAAGCCATTTCTCCTTGAGCGAACCCACCTCTACTTGATACCCTTGCTTGATAGCCTCTAACCTGATTGTACCTTTTTGTTTGTTTTCACCAAAAGCATCTCTAATAAGCTATTGCTACGTGTCTAGACCCACGTGAAGGATTCTGTTGCACTAATGATTGTTTTCTTTAAATTTTCATTTATACCTTTTTATTATTCCTTGTATAATACTTTTTTTAAGACATTATCTTTTTAGCCTTTTCCATTTTAAGACATTATCTACTGTACATGCAGCCGCAAAAATCATCTTATTTGAGACTATTGAATATACTCTTTGTAAATATTGCTCTCATTAACTTGTTTACTTACTTCTCTCTTATCTTAATCCTTAAATAATGTTAGGTGGTGAGTACTTTCACTAAACTATCTTGTGAGTTATATTGAGTTGTGCTGTGAATCCTTAGAAGTTCTTTGGCACATCATATCTTTGGAGCTATTCGTGGGTTGCTTGCTTTACTTTTCCTATTTTGTTACATCATTCCCATAGCTTTCTTTGAGCTTGGACTGATCCCGATATATTTACCCTTGTTAACTCTCGACACGATATATCACATCCTCTCTAAAAGACAAATCAATGTTAGGACTATCATACGCCATTGCATGATGCAAATTCAATAAAGAAATGATAGTTAACTGAGGTACAGTCGCTTCATCTCATATATGCTCACATCAAAAGGATTTGATATGAATGGCTATGCAAATAGTAGATCCAGGCCATTTAAACTAGATACGTTGAAGCAAAAACTTCACATAAAAAAGGATGAGGAGACAGGAGAGTGTTATAAAGTTGGATAAGGGTAGCATCATCAACAACAATAAGCATATGATTAGTAACAGGAAGATTATGAGCTTTCTCTTGACGTACTCCTTGATGGGTAAGGTCAAGGAGGGATGGGAGGTCAAGAAGCACACATTAGGAGGTGCTTGGAGTTCTTGCATCAAATATTCCCTTCAACATGCAACAGATATATCAAAGGATAAATGAAATGTACAAAAGAGACGTTCTTAGATCTACTAGGGAACAAGAAATGTACGAAATGATTAAGGGATATAAGATTAATATCCAATAGCTTAGAGAGGTGTAGAGACGATAAGGCTAACGAATTAATGAAATGCGATAGTAGTAGCATGAATACTACTAGTCCGTATGTTTTATCTATCCATCTCTACAACAACCTCCCCCTAATGGTAACCAAGGACATAGATAAGAACAATCATCGATTTCTTCATATTTTCCATTTAGTGATATTTAGGGCTTTTGTTTTACCTTTTAATGCTTCATCAAAATGCTGGATTAGTCATTAGTCATGATGTAAATGAGAAAAAAAAATTCTAATAAAATGACCTTATTCTAATTTTTCTTTTTCTTTGCACTTTCTGAGTTTCATTCCTTTTCCTTTTCTATTAATGCAATTGAAGTAAAAGAATATTGTTGAATAATAATATTAAATAGCAATGCATAATTTCTTTGTAAAAGTGTCATGCGTTCCGTATGTATATATATATATATATACATTCTAAATACATATATACATTTTCTCATTTCATATTGTATTTTGTATAGATGGGTATATGTACTTATACGTTACTATCCATTTTAGCCATGCGAATTGCAATCTACAATAGTGATACCAACTAAATTAGACAATTTTTTTCTTAATTAATTTTTTCATACATTATCAATTATTTAACTTAACCACTTACTGTCTTAATACGTAACAATAATATTAAATATTAATGCATAATTTCTTTATAAAAATGTCACGCTTTCAATATATAGATTTATATGTTACATATATGTATATTTTATACGTTTTGCAAATGTACATTATATTTTGTATAGATGCATATATGTATTTATGCGTTGGTCTTTGTTGTGGTTGTGTGAATTGTAGATTACCTACGTTACGGTATGAATAACGACTTTGAGATTTTTTTGCTTGATTAATTTTTTTTGGATGTCATTATTTATCTAATTTAACATGTTAATATTTAATGTGTAATAATAGTATTAATCATTAATGTATACCTTTCTTATACAACCATCATGATGCGTACCATACATAGTTACATATATGTATATACTTTTAGCTCTTGTAATTCATATTACGTTTACTTGTTCATGGAGTCACACATCAAGTTAATCACTACATTACTATTAAATGTGTCATGGGGGAAGCTTTATTCATTTATGGTTTGGCTTATCTAATTTTCCCAAACGATATTATTTTCCTAATTTAATATGTTAATGCATGAAAAAAGTATAATACGTAGGTAAATGTTTGGAAAAATATGCCAAAGTCAAAATAATGAATACGGTATAAATGACCAAGCTCATTTAAAAGCATACATGTAGCACATGAATAAATGGGCAGCATACGGAATAAATGGGTTGCAAGTCCACTCTCCAGGCATACAAGCACACTAGACTCAGCATGCGAGAAGTATAAGTACACTAGACAGGCAAATTTTAAGTACGTGAAGACATATGGATCACCCATTTACCATACCTATTGTAGGATAAGATATAATTAATAAAATCGGGGTTGATCAACTGTTAATAGATGTATGATTTAGGACTGAGTCAAGATAAAACTAGTAAGTTTGTGGCATCTTATATCGAAGAGATGGTCTGCAAAGAGGACAGGAGAGTACTGCTAAAATAAGGCATATACAAGTTTCAGCTCTTATTAGGCTTCTATTGTGACAAGGCCTCCAGGGAAAACGTGGGACAAGAATAGATTAAATTCTATATTCAAACAGAAGGAATAGACCTTATTCAAAGGTGATGCACTAGGGACTCGGAATGCTTATGGGAGAGAAATTATGATAGCATAAGTGATAATAGCAGTGAATTTATATGGATTGTAGAAGAAATGATTTATAAAGTATTTTAAAGAATCCACTTCTTAGAAAAGAATTGGTTTTTCACTCTCTACTTTTGAGATTTTACAAAAAGTCCAAAGAAGATTTTTATTATGTTTCTTTTCCCCTGCAAAAGCAGCTCCTCTTCAAATATTATCTATTATAAAGATAAGTGAATCTCAACTTCCAAGCCTCATTAACCTTGACAACCATTGGAACAATTATAAATCCAATTTACGATTTTTAAATTCTAATTGTAATTAATTTAGGCAACATGTAAGATACTGAAATGATATATCTAATACCATATTTGCAATCGAAACAAGCCAGATGAACATCTTTTTAAGTGCCCAATTTTGTATAAATACATTAGATATAAAACATCCTAATTCCTAGTTGAGTTATGCATAATCTATAAACTAAAAAAAATAAAAAATCATAATAATAGAAAAGAAAGAAACAGAGGCGAACACGATGTACCTAAGATAGCTTTTATTTTAAAGCTTTTTATTGTATACTGTAAATGTTTGGAGTCGGACTCTACCATGGACTCTTATGCTTATAATGTAAAAATGCAATGGCTACTGCTGTCCATCCTTTTGTTATCGGGAGAGGGAAAAATAAATAAATAAATAACTAAGAAAAGTTTCATTAGCGTGGCGTTGGTCACACCGATATTTGGTCCAGGTGGTTTCGACCAAGGTATTCTGAATTGCTGCTAATTGTTAAGGAACTTGTCTTTTCACTTTGCAATTAAAGTGCTTCAGCCTTGAGCTTTTAGCTCAAAAGCACCTTCTTTTTTTTCCCATCTGAAATGAAACTGTGCAAGTGCATTGAGTAATCAACACTCCAAATATTTTCTTCATTGCAATCTAGCAACTAAAACAAGCAGTAATGAAATACAGATATGGTAAAATTTTTAACTAAGATAATAGAGATATATAAAATGAAAAAAAAAATATATAATTCAGATATATAAATTGTAATTCTCGTAAGTTCTATCGATTTATGGAACAAAGGCATAAAAATGAGTCATGTCTAATAAAACGCAAGCATGTTTATATTTATAAATGTAATGCAAAATTTTCCCTTAGCTTTTTGCATAAATTGAAAAAGGCAAGACCTTAAAAAGTCTATATTACTATTATATTTCATGCATTAATATCAGAAATAAAAGCTTAACTGGATTAAATCCCAGTATTACCTTATTTCTGTCTCATTTACTTCACTTTTACACTGCCGCATCGACCTCCCCAAAAAACGAAACTCAAAACTTAAAAGTTATTGAAAAAAAAAAAAGAAAAGAAAAGAAAAGAAAAAAGGCAACGAAAGAAAATAAGAGCTCTTAGACAAATAAATCTAAAAGCTTAATCTCATGTCCTCCTTGATTATGGTAATTAAACCCACTAATCTCCCTATCCACATTAATCACTTCTGACAAGTCCGAACCAAACGACGCCGTCATGTGGCTCCTCTTCCCCCGCCTCTTTTTCGCCGTTAGATTGCTCAAATTGGGATCGTACGGTGGCATGTTGATGTCAACTTGAATTGACGGCGACATGCATTGATGATTCCTTAAGCTCTGTCCTCTACAACTATTGGTTGTACTATGCGTATCCGATGTTCCGTCGAAATTGTTTTCCCCGGTCAAAGATCCGTTCATAACCTCAGGGAGGGGTCGCAAAGCCGACGCCCCGCCCTTGAGCACCGTGTCGACCGCCGCTTGGCACACGTGCCAGTTGCCACTTGACAGTAGCCCCACAGCTCCACCTACGGGATTCACCGTCCGTCCACATGCCTCAAATAGTAAACTTTGGAACAAAGCTGGTGGAAAAAATAATAATAATAATTATTATTGGTTAGCGAATAAAGTTTGGATTTTTATAATAATTACTGAACCCACTTGCTTTATATAAATTTGTCAATGATGGAGAAATCCTGTTCATAAAGTAAATTAAAGAATTTTTAATTTTTTATTCATAGTGCATCTTACCTGATAAGGTTTGACATGAATTAATAAAGTTAAGTGGTTCACAATCTTTTATGAACAACACTACTTAAATTTTAACAAATTAAGTCTAGAATATTAAATGAAATGAAAATCATAATGAAATTTGTAGCTTTTTTTTTTTCTTTTTTAAGCCAGACAGGTGAAATTCTCGATTATTCCGCCCGTAAAAATGAAAATAATTAAATTAGTACCTGGCCTTCGGGACTCGGGGATGGTGGAGATGAGGGACAAGAGGTCACTACGACCAAAGAATTTAGCTAGAAAGAGGGTCGCATGGCCTTGAGCTTCAGGGGTTGGAATCCAGTGGAGGCAGGACCTCAGCACACAGCTCTCACTGCACCCTTTTCGGAGGACCCGGCAACCGTTGCAGCTCATGATTGATATCTTCTCAACCGTTGGATTTTGATGGATTCAACACACCTTTCTTAAGTAAGACTCAATAATTATCTTTAAAGAACTAATCTTTGGTTTAAACAAGGAAAACGGTATTCAGTGATTACTTAAGGAGGAGGAAAGCAGAGGCTTAAGAAGAAAAGAGGGAAGATAGAAAGAGAGAGAGAGAGAGAGAGAGAGAGAGAACAAAGAAGTGTTGGGTCGTTCTGCAAGGTGAGAGAGCGGGTGTGCAGGGGAAATAAAAATAGAGAGAAATTAGGGTTAGGAACAAACTATGGTTGGGTGAAGGACATTGTTTTGACGGTGGATTGTTGGAGTTTAGTGCAAACTAAGGTTAAGGATGTGGGTCCCAAATGAAGTGGAATATATCTTCCAAACTTTGGGCACGAGCGTCAAGCGGCTTCATGTTTCCGCAAAAACTCTGTGGTTGAAGCTAAAGAATGAGTTTCCACCATTGGATTTTATATGGGAGGGTTTTCCACCGTCGGATCAGCTTAAAAGGGCGTCGCTTTTTTTTTTTTTTTTTTTTTTTTGGACATGGCACTGGTAATAGTGGTAGGTTGCAGTAGTAATCGATTGCCGTTACAAATGGATGTACTTTTTTATTACGGGCAGCACCATCTGAGTGGACTTGTGGTGTACTCGGCGCCGCTCGTGCATGGATCGTGGAATTGGATCTCTTTTTGGTGCAGTTCGAAGATCTCGTCATTTCCGGTTGTCTTTTGAAATGTTGTGCTTGTGCTTGGAAATTTTGTTTCTACGTATAAATAACTAGCGGTAAGAAAAAACGTGTAAGATTAAATAAGGAACGGAAGGAAAAGAAAATAGTAATATGCTGTTGATGTATAACTTAATCTCTAAATTGATATTTGGCCAAAAAAAAAAAAAAAAATCTCTGAATTGATATTTTTAAAACCATGATGCTGAACTAATTTTGAGTTTGAGGTAACTAAAAAACTTGACAAATTTTCCTATTCCATAGTTTTTTAAGAGAAATAGTTTCAACAGTTAAAATAGTTATGACTTTCAAATGTATAGAGAAATTTAATTAAACGATTCTAGCAAGGAAATAATGAATTATTTAATAAGTAAACCAGCTAATACAATATATAAGGATGCTTAAAAACTACCATAATTTAGATACGTACTTTAAACCCATCATAAACAATATAAATAAAATTTTACCTCTCTTATAATTTACTATAGCAAAAGACTATTTGCTATGATGGGAGAGAGGAGTACTTCAGGATTGCGCTAATTCAAAGTTCTAAACTAAATTTTTCTATGACAGATTTCAATTCTGACAAAATAGCTAAAATCCTATCAATTTAATCATGTCATTACAAGTTTAACTTATAACATCAATCTTATCACACCTATAACCTAAGAATTCCAAATATTGAATTAATTATTAAATTATAAAACCTATTACAAATCAATAGAATTAAATTAAAAATCTTAAGATAATTATAATAGTTTGTCCAACCAATTTGAACTTTAGCTCTTATTTTACTTAGCTTGAAACTTTAATTTGATATTTGGAATGTAGATTTCATAGAAATGACTTATCAGTAAATCAATTAGATTCCTAGGCTCTAAAATTAGTAGAACAACCTTATATGGCCCTAAATCAGACCTTGGACACAACTATAAGCTGAAAAAGAAACAAAAGTAAATAATAATAATAATAATAATAATAAATAGATTAAATTTAGACTTATCAACCCTTACTAGGATACTCTATACTTATGTGTTCAACCATATTAGGTTAGTAGTTAACCACAAATCTTCTATGGTTACCCACTTCTATAAAATGGTCAACCATTGTGCCTTTCACAAGTCGTTATTCATTGGTGATTAACCTCGTCAAACCTCTTGGCCAATCACATCTTTTCCAAAACAACACAAAATTCATTTCTTTTGTCCAAAGCTTGTTGTAAACCTCTTTCTAGCTTAGATTTTTAGCTAAACTAATGTACCATAAACCTCATACTTATCCCAAAACTGAAATAAAATAAATTAAGATAAGCACTATGTTGAGCCTGGTTTTTTAACCTCTCGATTCTTTTTAGAAAATTAGATTTTTTTTTAAATCGATTAGTACTAAACTCTACCCGCTTAATATTGATCATCGACTAGGGTTTAAAGAAAATCATTTCTTTCAATTTTAAAAGGGCTTGGAGTCGCCACTCGATTGAAGTTAAGAAAAAGGGTTACTAATCTATCGATAAAAAAAAAAAAAATTTGTAAAAATGACTTTTTTTGAAAACTAGAGATTTAGGTTCGAGGGTTAATTTATTAAACCCTAAACAGATACCACTTTTTAACTTTCCGAATTTAACTTTACTTTTCAAATATATCCTTTTTTTAATTTCTAAAAAACATCTAATTATGATACATACGACTAAATTGATTAATTAGCATAAATATCTTAAAATAGAAAAATAAAAATTTCCGTATTTTAAGTCGTCCCATACTTACGTACAGGTGCCTATGTACCCGCTATTCGTGATCAGACGTACGTATTTTTTTTTTTGTAAAACTTTAGTAGATTGATTTTCTTTTAATTTAAAAACAATCGAGTTTACATTTTATTCAATTTTAATTTGTTGAAGGAAATTCCTAAAAATGTCCTAATCGGTTTTTTAATTTTTGGAAACTTTAAAATGGTCCTTACTTAGAAAGAGGTCTATTTATTTTCATTTATTTTTAGAAAATCAATTTTTCTTAGTGACAAAAAGAAATAATAATCTTTTTATTTACTTATTTATTTTTCTATTTTCATATTTTATTTATTTCTTCTTTTTTTATTTTATTTTATTTTGTCACTTATTTTATTTATCACTTATTACTTATTACTTATTATATCTTACTTATTTAATAAAATAAATTCAAACCAAATTACTTTTTTTTTCCTTTTTTCTTTTTCCCTTTTCATTTTCTCTTCTTCTTTTTTTTTTTCTCTCTTTCCTTTCTATTGTTATTTTCTATTACATTTAAATAAAACAAATAAATAAAATAAAACAACAAATAAAATATATAAAAAAGAAAAAGAAAAACATTGGACGGATTCAAATGCACGAGTTGGACCTAGGCTAGTTGAACAGGTCGAGTTGGATTGGGTCAAGTTAGCTTCATTGGATTCAGGTCGAGCTTCAATGCCTTCAACAGCAGCAATGTCGAGAGAGGGCGATTTGAGCAATTCTAGTAGCTAAAGTAAGGGGGTAAGGAGTTTTTTGTAAGTTTTGGATTGGGAATAGGGGGGGTAAGTTTAACGCCGAGGCTAGGGGTGGTTGTTTAGCAGTTATAAGAAGTGGCAATCGGCGGTGGTGTTTGGGTGGCGTGCGGTGTAGCTGTTGAAGGCTAGTGGCTAGTTGGGTTGGGGGTTTAAGGATGTGGGGAATGTGCTCGTATGAGTAGTTTGGGCCAAGGGTGACTAAAGGTGGTGGTTCAAGGGGGGTAAGCTTCGGTGGTTAGGGTTTAAGGGTGGCGGTTTGGTTGAGCGGCAAGAGGCTACGGTGGTGGTTCAAGGAGGGTGAGCTTCGGTGGTCGAGGGAGGTCGCGTTCGAGAGTTAATGGAGTAGGGGTCGCAACCGTGGTGGTAGTCGAGCTTGGAGTTTGCTAGAGAGAGAAATTCGAGAGGAAAGAGATTGGTAGAGAGAGGAGGTGATCGGAAATGGATAGAGAAAGTGTGGGAGTTGATTCTATTGGTTGTGTGTGTTGTTCGTGTCCCATGATCATCAATTTATACACAAATTTAACCTAGAAACAAAGAAAAGTTGGAATCAGATTTAATGAGAAATGCTTGAAAACCTAGCTTTTTTTTTATATTTGGATGCCGATTTGAATGTGCTTTTAGCTGAATCTGGATTTGTTCTTAGCACCAATTCAAAGCATGCCATGTCTAGTATGAGATTGATATAAGAAACTATGTGCTTATGTGTGGAATTTGTGCAGAAATTGAAGCTAAAGTGGAGGGAATGAGCTGTTCTTGAGAAGGAAAGAGGAGGAAAATCAAGGGAAAGAAAGGGAAAGTGTTGACATAGCGCCAAGTCAACCATCTTGACAAATCCTGATCTACCACATGTCAACACTTGACACCTAGCGGCTGATGTGGTATGCCACATGGCACTACGTCAGCAAGGCCGTCCAATCCGATGATATCACGTGTCAGAACACGTGGCGCAATCAGATGCTAACACGTAGTAGTCTTTGATGTGATTAAAAACAAAAAGTGAGAAAAAAGCCTCCATGCTTTTGCTAAGTTTTAAACCCAAGACCTCATACTCAATGCTAGTACTATATCTATATGCTTAACTGTTAAGCCATTGGCTTGTACCTTGTCCATATGTGCAATTGGACTCGTTCGGCTTGAGCTAGATTTAAATCTAAGGCTAAGTTCAATGGCCTAACTCCTAAACGTAATTAAAATTAAAAAATTACTCTAACAAAATGTTATTTTCTAAAATTTTTTATTTTTTTCAATTTTTTGTGACTTTTCTAAATTTCTTATTTTTTGTGCTTTTTCCTATTTTCCTTTTTTTTTATATATATATTCTTCTAGAATTCCTATTTTTTCTAAATTTTTTTTTCGTTTTTTGGGGATTTCTTTAATTTTCTTTTTTTTTTTTTGAACTTTTCCTAATTTGGGATCCTATAACCTAATTTGAAAAATAAAAGGGGAGCAAAAATTAGGTGTTTACAATTACCTCTTTTTATAGTAAAGTTTGAGTAAAACTTTGCTATAAAGCTAAAATAGATACTATTTTTGCCTTAAGAGTAGATTTTATTCTAAGAAACGCTATAACTAGCTAGCTATCCTAGGTCTAATCCATTAGGGATTTGACGAAGAGAAGGGTGGTGCTCTAAGAGTTGGCCGAAAAATTGAAAGAAGAATTGAAGTCTAGTCATGCTCGAGGTAAAATGGGCAAAGCGTTCTTAAAGCTAGCTAAGACGCTAAGAAGAATGAGCAAAGTTGGTCGTGCCCTAATAAGCTAACTAATCAAGGTAGGCAAAGCGCTTTTAAAGTTGTCTAAGACCTTAAGAAGAATGAGCAAACTTGGTCGTGCCCTAATAAGCTGACTAACTAAGGTGGGTGAAACACTCATAGAGCTAGCTAAGACCCTAAGAAGAAACTTGGTCATGCCCTAATGAGTTGACTAACTATGGCGAGTGAAACGCTCTTAGAGCTGGCTAAGACCCTAAGAAGAATGAGCAAACTTAGTCGTACCCTAATGAGTTGACTAACTAAGGCGGGTAAAGTGCTCTTAAAGCTGGCTAAGACCTTAAGAAGAACGAGTAAACTTGGTCGTGCCCTAATGAGTTGATTAACCAAGGCGGACGAAGTGCTCCTAGAGCTGGTTAAGACCTTAAGAAGAATGGGACAATGTCTCAAAGGCTAGTTAAGAAGATGATAAAGGTAATTGCTTTATGAGCTGGTTAAGAGAAACTCGGTGAAAGGAAGTGCCCTACAGAACTTGGTGAAGAAAGGGGCTTGCTTGAAAGAATTTTGGTGAATAGAGGGACCTTATGGATTGGAAGAATGAACCGAGCTAGGATTGTATCTTCGTAGGTTGGCCAAACACTAAATGAAGATAGTAAATGCCTTTTGGGTTAGTTAAAGAGATTTTTGGGAGTAAAAGTTGGTCTAAATGCAAGAAAAAAAAAATTGGTGTGCTAACACTATGTAGAAATACTTATCCAGTCTTTGTCGATAGCACCCAATCCATCAAACCTTTTTGAAAAGCCCCCATCAAAAAATTACTAGCTCTTGTTTGAGTCCCTTATTATCAACCTAGATGTTCTTGTCATACAATATTCGCGACTTCATTAGTTCCTTTTGGAGAAGTCATAGAAATTAGCTTGATGTAGGGAAAACCACCCACTGTTTTTGTTTCTTTGGAACTTTTATTAACCTAAAAGCCTCATTCCCATGACCAAACTTTAATTCTTCTTTCAATTTTTCGACCAGCTCCTAGAGTACTACCCTTCTCTTCTCCAAATTCCTAATGGATTGGACTTAGGATAGCTAGCTAGCTGTAGCGTTTCTTAGAATAAAATTTGCTTTTGGAGCAAAAATAGTATCTCTCTTATCTTTGTGGCAAAGTTTTACCCAAACTTTACCTAAAACTTTGCCACAAAGAGGGACAACTGTACACACCTAATTTTTGCACCTTCCCTCCTTTCCTCCCCCCCGCCTCTTAATTTTTCAAATTAGGTAGAAAATTAAAGAAAGCAAAAAAAAAAAAAAAAAAAAAAGAGAGAGAAGAAATTTAGAAAAAATAGGAATTCTAGAAAAATATAAAAAAAAGGAAAATAGGAAAAAGCATAAAAAAAAAAGAAATTTAGAAAAATACAAAAAAAAAAAGAAAATTTGAAAAGTCATAAAAAAATTTTGAAAAATATAAAAGATTTTAGAAAATAACATTTTGTTAGAGTAGATTTTTAATTTTAAT
This sequence comes from Lumnitzera littorea, assembly GCA_024138015.1. Classification (NCBI taxonomy): domain Eukaryota; kingdom Viridiplantae; phylum Streptophyta; class Magnoliopsida; order Myrtales; family Combretaceae; genus Lumnitzera; species Lumnitzera littorea. The sequence continues at coordinate 31,185,370 of JAMXBB010000012.1, forward strand.
CTAGGTTTAGGAGTTGAGCCGTTGAACTTGAGTTTAGATTTAGATCTAACCTAGATTGATTGAGTTCATATGTGCAATTTAATTGCACATATAGATTTGCACATATAGATAAAGTACAGGCTAACGGCCTGACAGTTAAGCATATGAGTATAGTACTAGCATTGAGCATGAGGTCTTAGGTTTGAAACTTGGCAAAGACAGGGAGGCCTTTTTCTTATTTTTCATTTTTAATCACATCAAAGACTACCACATGTCAGGATCTGATTGTATTATGTGTCCTAACATGTGGCATCCTCGAATTTGATGGTCCCACGTCAGCTGCTACGTATCACGAATGACACATGGCATGGCTGATGTGGCGCTACGTTAGCCCACTTTTCCCTCCCCTTCTTTCCTTTTCCCTTTGTTTTGCTCTCTTTCCCTTCTCTTTCCCCCTCCTTCCTTCATTTTCCCCAGATTTCCAACACTTTCCTCTTTGGATCGCCTACTTCAGCATGATTTTTGGGCCCTTTCTTGTTGCAATTTCGCCAAATCAATGGTGAAATTGTAAACTAGACATGGCCTAATGTCAATAGCGATCAAGAACACGTCTAGATTCATGCATTAACTCAGTCAAACTGAGCTCTAAAAAGTTAGAAAATACTTGAATTTCGATTTTTCTCATTTAACTCCGATTTGAACTTTCCATGTTTCTGGGTTAATCTTGAGTATATAAAGGGTGTCGGGGGTGATCATGACGGATAGGGAACCATTCCTGAGCTTCAGAATCGACTCTTAAGCTCTCCTTCTCTCTCGTGATTCTCTTTCTCTCTCTAACTCATTCTTTCTCTCTCTCTCTCTTCGAATCTCTCTTTCTTGAGCCCTCCACCACAACCCAACACCACGGCCATGACCTCCAATCCATCAGCTCTCAAACCCGACTACTTTCGTCTACTATCGTAGCCCCTAGCAATTCCTTTGAGCCATCTTTCATCAAACCCTAACCGCCGCCCCTCTCTCTCTTCAATCCACCATCCTCAGCTACCTTCGACCCAAAGTAGCTATACAACCGAACTCTCCACTCTCCAAAACCCCTACCCCAACTGACCAATCATACCCAACAAACTTTGTATGGCCAAACCACCATCGCCACCCACAGCTAACATTCGAAAACCACCAACACAAGCTCCATTAGTCTCGGCACTTCGCCTAACCCCTATAAATCTAATAAGATACTCACTAAAATCTCTTTTCCCTGTCGTTTAGGTGGTCAGAAAATGCCTAGAGCTTCCCCATCATACGGTGCTGCTTCCCTTCCATCTACAACCCAAACCTTATCTGATGACCCGGATCTGACCTGACCACTCTGACTCGACCGACCCAAGTCCGACTTGCGCATCTTCTTCCTGGTGTGGATTCTTTTTTATTTATTTCAATTTCTTTTTTTTATTTTATTTTTTTTGTTTTGTTTTTTGTTTAGTTTATTTATTTATTGTTGATTTTGTTATTATTATTTTATTTTTTTTTCTTATTTATTTACCTCTAAATGTAAATGTAAAAGAAAAAAAAAAAGAAAAAAGAAAAAAAAAGGTAACCTTATTTTTATTTTTTTGTTACTTGTTTAAATAAAAATAAATAAGCCATAATAAATAATAAATGAATTATGTAAAAAAAAAGGATAAAATAAATTTTAAAAAGGAAAATAAATAAAATAAGATTAATCACTTAGAAAATTTGATTTTTTTTTTTTAAAGAGTGAAAATAAATAGATCTCTTTCCAAATTAGGACTATTTTAAAGTTTCCCAAAATAATAAACCGATTAGGACGTTTTTAGGAATTTTTCTTAAACAAATCAAAATTGAGTAAAACGTAAACTTGATTATTTTTTTGAATTAAAACAAAACCAATTCACTAAAGTTTTACAAAAAAGAACTACATACGTCTGATCCTGAATAGCGGGTACGTAAGCACCTATAGGGCGATGATAAAAATGAAGAAAACCAAATTTTCCCCTTTTAGTTTAGATTATTTCATTTGTCTAATTATAATAGTTAAATTGAGTTTTATCTTATAAAATAGAAAGGGCAATTTTTTAAGATTAAAGTTAATTTTGGGAAATCAATGGTACTCGTAAGGGTTTAAAAGTCTAACCCCCGGATCCAACTTCTCTAGTTTTCAAAAAAGCCGTTTTATAACTTGGTTTTTTTTTTAAATCGATAGACTGGTAGCCAAGTTATAACTAGTCCGCCAAGTTATATCTGACCCCGGTTGAGTGGCGACTCCAAATCTTTTCAAGTTGAAAAACGATTTTCTTTAAAACCTAATCGAAGGCTAGTATTAAATAGGTAAGGGTTTAATATTGGTTAAATTAGAGAAAACCTAATTTTATAAAAAGAACCGGAAGGGTAAAAAACCAAGCTTGACAGCTTGGCGATAGCACCCAATCTGTCAAACCTTTTTTAAAAGCCCCCATCAGAAAATTACTGGCTCTTGTTTTAGTCCCTTATTATCAACCCAGATGTTCTTGTCATACAACATTTGCGACTTTGCTGGTTCCTTTTGGAGAAGTCATGGAATTAGCCTGATGTAGGGAAAATCACCTACTGTTTTTGTTTCTTTGGAACTTTTATTAGCCCAAAAGCCTCATTCCCATCTACCATGATTGCTTACTTGAGTTTCGCATTCTTCTGAAAAAACAAACAATAAAACTCCCCATTGAGGGGGATCAATCCTTAATAAAGTATTTTAAAGAATTTTGTTAACTACCAATGTTCTAGATCTCATTCCTTAACTCCTCTCGTATTTGTAGTGTATGGGTTTGATTAAATGGGGTAAAGGGAATTAGACCTTTCTAGGGAGAGGGTGATTATTCCAACGATGCCAACGGCCAAGGATACCAAATTTGCTTGTAGATAATGAAAATTAGACCATAATGATGTTTAAAATGACTGACATTTTCGTGTTTTCAGCAAAATTCCCATTGATTTCTTATGAATAGTATAATTTTACAACATCGGCATTTATAGGGTCTCTGAAATCTGGACCATCCATTTGGGACAAAATCAAAGCCCCTCCTAATAATATTTGCTTCACGACATAAGGGCCCTCATAATTGGGGGTGAATTTCCCTTTAGAGTCTTATGTATTGGGGAGAGCTTTTCTTAACACCAAATCTCCTTCTTTGAGGTTACGAGGTTGCACCCTTTTGTTAAAGGCCTGAGCTATTCTTTACTGATAACATTGATTATGATATAGGGCTGTCAATCTCCTTTCATAATCAAATTTAGCTGTTCGATGCATTTCTTTACCTAATTGGCTTTGTCCAAATGAGTTTCTGATAGTACCTTGAGTGACGAGATCTTGACCTCTATTGGTAATACTGCTTCAGTGCTATATACTAAAGAGTATGGTGTTGTCCCAATCGACGTTCTGATGGAAGTCTGATAGGCCATGAGTACAAAGGGTAAAATCTCATGCCAGTCCTTATATGTAACGACCATTTTTTCAATGATTCTTTTAAGGTTTTTGTTTACTGCTTCGATGGCTCCATTCATTTGGGGTCGATAAGGAGTAGAGTTCTTGTGAATGATTCGAAACTGCCAACATAATTATGTCATAAGCTTGTTGTTGAGATTAGTGCCATTATTAGTGATGATTGTTTCAGGAGTCCCTTACCGCCAAGATATCTCTCTTGATGAACTTAACTATAACCCCTTTAGTAACATTAGAGTAAGATGAAGCCTTTACCCATTTGCTGAAGTAGTCGATAGCGACTAATATGAAGCGATGTCCATTGGATGCTTTTGGAGTGATAGGACCAATGATATCTATATCCCACATTGAAAAAGGCCATGGTGCTGAGAGGGCATGTAATTCTTGAGGCGGAGCGTTTATCTTATTCGCATAAACTTGGCATAAATGACAGTGCCTAACATGTTTGATGCAATCACTTTCCATTATTGACCAATAATACCCTAGCCTCATGATTTTCTTTGCCAACATGTATCCATTCATACGAGGGCCATATACTCCTTCATGTACCTCTTTCATTAACTTCTCAGCCTCTTCATTAGCCACACACCTTAAGAGTATACTGTCAAATGAGCATCAATATAAGGTAGACTCGTTTATTAAGAATTGAGTGGCTAATCTCCTAATCATCTTTTTGTCTCTTTTCTCGGCCTGTTTAGGGTATTCGCCTTGTTGTAAGAACATCTTAATATCATGATGCTATGGTTTTTGGTCATCCATACTCTTAATTGTTAGGTAGAAGGCAGGCTTGTCTTTAATTTCAATAGTAAGAGGTTGGATCTCGACTCCACCAGATATTTAGATCATAGATGCTAGCATAGCTAAGGCATCAAAAAATTGATTATGAGTCCTTGGTACGTGATTGAAGGTGACTTCTTTAAAACTTTCCATTAATTTCGTCAAATGCCGGTGATAAGGCACTAGCTTAGAATCTTTAGTTTTGTACTCTCCCCGTGCTTGGCCAATAATGAGTGAGGAGTCCCCATACACTTTTAATTCTTGAATATCTTTCTCTAAGGCCATCTTGAGTCCCATGATGCATGCTTCATATTCAGCAATATTATTAGTGTATGGGAAAACGAGCCTTATGGCTATAGGATACTGAGTACCTTTAGGGGATATTAGTATTGCCCCAATTCCATACCTAGACACATTGGCTACACCATCGAAGAACATTTTCCATTTTGGTAGCTCGGCATCCTTTCCTTTATCAAAGTTTCCTTCAACCACTAAGATACCTTCATCGGGGAAATTGACTTGTACTTCTTGGGGAGTGCTATTAGAGGAATTTTTTGCTAATTGATCTACCAAAGCTTTCCCTTTGACTGAATTCTGGTTCACATATGTAATGTTGAACTTTGATAGCAGGACTTGCCACTTTGAGATTCTACCAATTAGGACCAGCTTATTTGCCAAGTACTTTAGGGGATTGTATTGAGTCAGTAATTCAACCTGGTAGTAGAGTGTGTATTGTCTGAATCGATGCATTACCTGGACTAAAGCACAGCAGGTTCTTTTAATTTCTGAATATCTTTGCTCCCCTTCAGTGAACTTTTTGCTTAAGTAGTATACAACTCGTTCCTTTCTTTCCTCATCTTTCTGGCTAAGGATGCACCCCATGGACTCTGGTAATATTGTCAAGTATAGGAATAAAGGCTTCCCAAGTTTTGGAGCTACCAAAATTGGAGGGTTTATGAGGTATTCTTTGATTATTGTAAAGGCCTGCTCATACTCTTCGTCTCAGTTGATCTTAGCATTCTTTTTTAACAACTTAAATAAAGGACGACACTTGTCTATGAGTTGGGATATGAATTGAGCTATATAGTTTAAATGGCCCAATAAACCTTTGATTTCTTTGAGTGTGTGTGGCGAAGGTAGGTCAACTATCACTTTAACTTTATCAGGGTCCACTTCAATGCCCTTTTAGCTAATTATGAAACCCAATAATTTCCCTAAAGTCGCCACGAAAGTACACTTCTTTAGGTTGAGTTTCAGTTGGAATTTTCTCAACCTATTAAACAATCTCCTTAGATTTCCACATGATTTTCTCCTTCTTTAGACTTAGCAATCATATCATCGACATATACTTCGACTTCTTTGTGCATCATATCATGAAAGATTGCTACCATGGCCCTTTGGTAAGTTGCCCCGGCATTTTTGAGTCCGAAAAGCATTACTTTGTAGTAAAACGTGCCCTAAGTCGTAATGAACGTGGTCTTGGCTTTATCTTCTTTAGCCATTCAAATCTGGTTATACCTAGAAAATCCATCCATGAAAGAGAAAATATGGTTTCCGACTGTGTTATCAACCAATACATTCATATGGGCCAAAGGAAAATTATCTTTAGGCATTGCTCAATTGAGGTCTCAAAGGTCTACGCACACTCTAACTTTCCTATTCTTCTTCATAACTGGTACTATGTTGGCTACCCACTTAGGATAACTAGATACCTCAATGAAGCTAACTTCTAATAATTTTTTACTTCTTCTTTGATTTTCAGCAAGATATCTGGTCAGAACCTTCTCAACTTTTGTTTCTTAGGCTTGATATCCTCTTGTGTGGGTAAGTGATGGACCATGATCAATGGGTCTAATCCGAGCATGTCGTCATAAGACCATGCGGATACGTCTTGGTATTCGGATAGTAATGTGGTCATCTCTATCTTTTGATTTTCTTCCAAATTTCCCTTAACCTTCAACACCTTAAGGTTTTCGTTGGTACCAACATTAATTATCTTTGTTGGTTCATCAATGGAAATTCTACTCATTTCATGTTTTTGTCAGGTTTCTTGCATGTCATTATGGTCATCAACATCACTCCCGACGACTAACCCAATAGGGTTGAAAGAGATATCAATATTCTCATCGCTTATCTGTGCAAGGTATCCATGGCCTTTATTCAAATTGTTGGATTTGGAAAGAAAAAAGAAAGTATGCAAAAGGAAGAGTGTATGTAAGGCAGACGTAAAGAGAAAAGAAGCTGATTTTATTTTGGGGAACTCTCTTTTGAGTATAAGCATTTGGAGAATAGAGGCAATTTATTACAAAATTCTATAGAATACTGGATCATGATTCATCCTTCACCCTAAGGAAGACTTATTGTTTTTCATAGGATGGATAACCAATTATTCAAGTGATGGGATTTGTTGATTAGGCCAGCTCCTTCATTCTTGTTGGAAGTGCCTTCTTTAGTGGGCTTTGAGTTTTGAGTTTCGATCCTGATGAAAGTTTCTGACAATGGTGGGAAGCCCATTGGAGCGTGATACAACCTATCACCCCTTTTGCCCTTGGCTTGCATTCTTTGCAATTCTTCCACTAGGGTTGGAATGTATCTTAACCCATAGGACCCAAACTGGCCTTCGTTGTATTTTAGCCTCTCTTCCTTTTACTGATTGGTGATCATGCATACCTTATTAAACATCAGGAGTCCAAAGTCCTCTTGTTCTTCTGTACCGATAATTGTGATAACCTGGCCATTGGAGATGAACTTAACTTTCTAGTGAAGAGTTGACGGTATGGCCCCTACTGAATGTATCCAAGGCCTTCCCAATAACAGATTAAAGGTACTTGGAATGTCCAAAACCTGGAATGGGATGCTGAACGTCTATGGGCCGATATCAACTGGCAAGTCCACCTTCCCTATTATCTCTCTCTTGGATCCATCAAAAGCTCTTACCGTTGTTGAACTAGGTTTGATAGCAGTTGTATTGATACCTAATAGATCCAGGGTAGCCAAAGGACAAACATTTAGAGATGACCCGTTGTCAATGAGGACTCTTGTTGCAATGATGTTATTTATCCTTACTATTGTGAATAGAAGCTTTGTATGCTGGGTACCTTCTTCGCCTAGTTCCTCGGTAGAGAAGGAAATTTGATTTATGGTGAGGATGGAATTGGCGACAGAGCCAATTCTTTCAGACTAGATTTAATGAGGGACCTTGACATCCTTTAATGTTCCGAATAAGGCCTCTTAGTGTGGGTTTGATGCCATCAATAGGCTCATGAGGGATATTTATGCTTGAGTCTTAGCAAGCTGGTCCATTATTTTATACTCACTAGACTTGATCATCTTGGTGAAGGCAGTTAATCCTTCTTTATGTTCAACTTGTTCGGTGTTTGGTATTTCCAGTATGCCCTTCTTTTTCAAGTCTTCCTTTGGATTGTAGATTCTGCTGAAGCGAGTGATCCCCCCTACAAGAGAGCTTGACTGCCCCTGGTTCATTACTTGGTAATTGAAAGGGACAGCTTTATAATTTTCAAGGGCTACAGGTATGTAGAATGTGTACCTTTTAGTTTGTGGGACCTCTTTTTTGTAGAACCTATAAACCTTTGGTTCTTAGTTTTGACCGATCATGTTGATGGTAGATTCTGAGTGGTTAGATATCATATTGATGATAGGTCCATGGTTTGGCAGTAAGATGTTGTTGATGTTTGGGGTAGGAGCCTCCACAAAATCTAGTTGTACTATACCTTCATCGATCAAATCTTGGATTTTGTTTTTCAACCTCCAGTATGAATTAGTTGAATGGCCCACTTGCCCTAGATGATATTGACATCTTGCATTGGGATTAAAGAACTTCAGCCTATACCTTTCACTAAGAGCCTCAGAATGGAGTAGATTATATCTTCTTAACTTCTCGAGCACCTGACTGAGTGGAACAAGTATTCTGGTGAACTGTCGCGGGGCTCTGTTAGCCTGTAGTTGGCTTCTATACTGTAGTTGAGATGGTGGGGGATTTGTCCTAAAAGAAACTTAGGAGTTAGGTCTTGCATTCGAGTTAACCATGCTGATAGTAGCTTCTTTAGGCTTGCTAGCGATGGGTTTAGTAGGGGGTGGTCTTCTATTTGTTGTTTCTTGTAGCTTGCTAGAGGAAATGGTACTCTCAATTCGACACCCCGCTGCTACTATTTCTGTAAAGTTAGAAGAGGCTTGTCCGATCAAGTGAGCAAAGTAGGGCCTCTTAAGAGTGTTAATGAAAGTTGCTGTCATCTCTTTTTCAATCACAAGGGTAGATACCCTTGCAGCTAAGGACCTTCACCTTTGAGCATATTCTTTGAAGAATTCATTGTGCCTTTTTCGTAAGGCAACTAAATCCATTATTGTTTATGCTACTTCGACATTAAATCTATATTACTCATAGAACGCTCTAGCCAGCTTCTGCCATGTATTCACCTGATTTAAGTTCAACTGGGCATACCAGGTTAAGGCACTGCTTGTTAAGCTGTCCTGAAAGATCTAAACCATGAGTTGATCATATTGTGCGTGCTTGCCTATCTTACGTACATACAGCCGGGTGTGTAACTTGGGGCATCCAGTCCCGTTGTATTTTTCAAAGTCAAGTACTTTGAATTTTTTCGAAAAGCTTCCATAATCATAGGCAGAGAAGTATGTTATTCTAGCGTGCTCGAATCCATCATATCCTTCGAGTGTTTTCATTTTTTCAGTAATTTGTTGAGTTAACCACTTCTCGAGCTCCTTTAATCTATCTTAGTTAGCTTTAGGTTTCTAGTTGATTGGGAATGAGTAAGTATTCGGCTTAAAGGTCGGGTTGGCCTTTGGAAATACCCCTTCAATTTCAAAGGATTCAAAGCCTTGATTGCCTTTAGGGTAAGCTTCTTCTATTTCAAGGGGTGGGGCCTCAGTATTCTTTCTATATCGGGCTTTGGAGTGCTCTTCATTTTATGGGGCCGTAGACTTAAGCAGAGAGATGCTGCCTGCAAGAAAGCTCAGTTGATCTACCATCTTTCCCATTGTTCGTTCTAAATATTGGAATCTCAACTCCGTAGAGTCAATAACGTTGGGGTTGCTGTTGCCATTATTGTTGTTGTTTCCTTGGTTGGCCATTCTGGTTTGAGAATGAGTTTTGATAGGGCTTCTCTGGAAAGTTTGATGTTAGGGAGCTATTTTAGCGACTTAGGTAAAAACCACTTCTCAACAAGTTAGCATACGGATATTTCAAAAAAGAATGCAAATGAATGAAATGCAAGTGAATCATACAGATGAAAAGGAGAGGATCAACAAATGATTAACAAAACAGCAAGTTATTTATTATTTTTGGATTCCCAGAGTCTTATTACATAAAAGAAAGTAAAAGGTATAAATTCATCTATACTAATTTTCTTTTTTTTCTGTCGGCCAGATGACATTTTCTTCTTCTTTTGGTCATGCTTAGCCGCTTCTTCAAACTCTTGAATTTTCTTCTAGGCCATCTTCAGTTGGTGTTCTAGGGTGTGCGACCTTTGTTTAGATTCTCGGCATAGGTTTGCCCATTTATTTTTCTCATCTGGAGGATCTCCATACGTGCTTTCATTTGGTCCATATAGGTCAACATTTTAGAGTTAGGGCACATAAGGGAGGTTTGAAGGACTTCTGGTGCCCGATATCGCATTGCGCTTATCTTATGAAGTTGATTGTATAAATACTCTTTGGTAACCTGGTGTTTGTCCACTTCTCCTATGAACTTACTCAGATCGATGTTTAGGCTTATGGTCTAGGTGTCCTACCAAGCTTTGATCTTATGAAGTTTGGATGCCTTTTCTATGGAATGAGGCTCTTCGAGATTAAGAGTGAATGGTTCTAATGAAGGTTTGTTAACTATGTCCTGGATCCCTCCAAACTGTCTGACCATGTTGCTTTGATAGTAGCCTGTATACCAACTCATCCCAATCAGTAGCACAACATGGTAATTCTTGCAAATCAGTATGACCCTAGTGTAATTGCTCCACCTGGCAGTCCATAGTATGTCTTCTACTCAGAAATCTTGTAGAACCTCTATCTAGAGAAGGGTAGGGATATCTTCTGGTAATTTGATCTTATTGACAAAAGAATCAATAAGGTCAATCTTATTCGTGAATGTTCCCCTTATTAAATTTAACTTAAAGCATTTGATGTAACTAACAAACCAAACCATTAATAGTGTTATGCTTGACCTGAGATCTCTACAACCCTTTTTCTTAAGGAAATTAAGATTCCTTATTTGCTCAGCAAGTAAGGCAGGAATGTAAGACTTACCTTCTTAGAATTGAGTCATTAATTCTGTTACCCTAAAGTGTATAAAAAGAGACTCACTTGGAAACAAGATAATGGCGAACGCAACTAGCACATAGGCCTTGAATTGGTTTTTACTCCAATTCCCATGAAATAGTACTTGTTTGTTGGAGCTGGACTCATTAATGGCGTATTTGTTGCAGTAGTTTAGGGCCTCATTTATCTCAATCTTATGGATCCCTAAGAATTTTGAGAAGATATTTGTTGGGTCGACGCTGAGTTCTGAGACGTATATTTTATCCAAAGGAGGAGCTTAGAGCAGTTGGGTGTACTCCTCTAGAGTTGGGCAGATTAGATGTGGTCCAAATTGAAAAACCACTTCTTTGAGCTCCCAGAAATGGACTAAGGCCCTTACTAGCGTGATGTTAACCTTCACTTTGGCTAGTGAGAGTATGGGTTTAATTTTGTTGTTAATGAACTGTTGCTCTCTTGAGTTGAAGGTTTGAAACCACTAGTTGAGTATGGGCTTTGGGTTTATAGGTTTGTGGACATGAATTTCTTTGGCAAGAACCCTAGCGTTGGATGAGCAAGCCATTTCTAAAACATTACAAAGAAAGCATAAATTACAAGGGAAAGACTAATTACAAGACCTCCTATGTACATAAATTCTAGGAAGAATATAGGGAAAAACTTCAGATCTTTGTCATTTTTTTTTTATGTAACATTACCGCTTTCTTAGTTATTCGTTGACCCCATGAAATGTAATGCAAGAAAGGTGGGTTCTAACAGTCCTTAAACTTTTGTGACCTTACATGTTTACGAAGAAATGGTTCTTCAATCACATCGAAGTTTAAGTGAGGTAACTTAATCGGCTCCGAACGATAGTTACCCTACTACGCCTAATACTTTACACAATGGCTCCTCGTCCTAAGGTTTTGGGATGGCTTGGGTTCGACTGTATCTATCATGCATTCATGATGTAGCAAAATAAATCTCTCCCCTAAAAAATACATAAAACTAAACTTGCAAGTGATATTAGCACAATTTATAATAGAAAACGAGTAAATAAATTACATTTAAGGTGATTTTAGAAATTAATTTTAATTTTGGAAAATTGAATGGCTAACCCTCTTGACTTCCCTAGTGGAGTCACCAAGCTGTCGAGCCTGGTTTTTCACTCTCTCGATTCTTTTTATAAAATTAAGTTTTCTCTAAGCCGATTAGTATTAAACTCTATCTATTTAATACTGATCCTCGGCTAGGGTTTAAAGAAAATCATTTGTTTTAATTTAAAAAGGGCTTAGAGTCGCCACTCGACCAGAGTCGGGAAAAAGGATTAAGTTAAAATTAGTTGGGTGGATTAGTTATAACTTTGCTACTGGTCTATCGATAAAAAAAGAAAAAAAAAAAACTAATTTGTGAAAACGACTTTTTAAAAACTAGAGATTTAGGTTTGGAGGTTAATTTATTAAACCCTAAATTGATACCACTTTTTAACTTTTCGGATTTAACTTTGCTTTTCAAATATACCCTTTTTAATTTTTAAAAAACATCTAATTATGATACATGCGACTAAATTGATTAATTTACATAAATATCTAAAAATGAAAAAAATAAAACTTTCCATATTTTAAGTCATCTCATACTTACGTACAGGTGCCTCCGTACTTGCTATTCGGACTTAGACGTATGTAGTTCTTTTTGTAAAACTTTAGTGGATTGGTTTTTTTTTTTTTTTTTAATTTGAAAATGATCAAGTTTACATTTTATTCAGTTTTAATTTGTTGATGGAAATTCCTAAAAATGTCTTAATTGGTTTTTAAATTTTTGGAAACTTTAAAATGGTCCTAATTTGGAAAGAGGTTTATTTATTTTCATTTATTTTTAGAAAATCAATTTTTCTAAGTGACAAAAAGAAATAATAATCTTTTTATTTACTTATTTATTTTTCTATTTTCATATATTATTTATTTCTTCTTTTTTTTTTGTTTTTTTTTATTTTATCACTTAATTTATTTATCACTTATCACTTGTTACTTATTATATCTTACTTATTTAATAAAATAAATTCAAACCAAATTACTTTTTTTTTTCTTTTTTCTTTTTCCCTTTTTTTTTTCTCTTTCATTTCTATTATTATTTTCTATTACATTTAAATAAAACAAATAAAGAAAATAAAACCACAAATAAAATAAATAAAAAATAAAAAAGAAACTTCGGACAAATTCGGATGCACGGGTCAAACCTTAGACAGGTCGGATAGGTTGGGTCGGGTTGGGTCTACTAGATTCGGGTCGAGCTTCAATGCCTTCAATAGCAGCAACGATGGCAAAGGGCAATTTGGGCAGTTCTAGTGGCCAAAGCGAAGGGATGAGGAGTTTTTTGTGAGTTTTAGATTAGGAATAGGGGGGGTAGGTTTAACGCTGAGGCTCGAGGTGGTCGTTTAGCAGTTATGGGAAGTGGCAGTCGATGGTGGTGTTTGGGTGGCATGCGACGTAGCTGTTGGAGGCTAGTGGCTGGTTGGGTTGGGGGTTTAAGGACGTGGGTAGTGTGGCCGTAGGAGTAGTTTGGGCCAAGGGTGACTAAAGGTGGTGGTTCAAGGGGGCTGAGCTTCAGTGGTTAAGGTTTAAGGGTGGCAGTTTGGTTGAGCGGCAAGAGGCTACTGTAGCAGTTGAGGGAGGTTGCATTTGGGAGTTGATGGAGTGGGGGTCGTGACCGTAGTAGTGGTCGAGCTTGGAGTTTGCTAGAGAGAGAAATCCAAGAGGAGAGAGATTGGTAGAGAGAGGAGGTGATCGGAAATGGATAAAGAGAGTGTGGGAGTTGATTCTGTTGGTTGTGTTTGTTGTTCGTGTCCCATGATCATCAATTTATCCACAAATTTAACCCAGAAACAAAGGAAAGTTGGAATTCGATTTAATGAGAAATGCCTAAAAACCTAGCTTTTTTTCGATTTTTGAACGCCAATTTGAATGTGCTTTTGGCTGAATCTGGATTTGTTCTTAGCACCAATTCGAAGCATGCCATGTCTAGTATGAGATTGATGCAAGAAACTATGTGCCAGTATGTAGAATTTGTGTAGAAATTAAAGCTAAAGTGGAGGGAGTGAGCTATTCTTGAGAAGGAAAGAGGAGGAAAATCGGGACAAAACCGAGGGAAAGAAAGGGAAAGTGCTGACGTGGCACCACGTCAGCCATCTCGACAAACCCCGATCTACTACGTGTCAACACTTGACATGTGGCGGCGGACGTGGCATGCTACATGGCTGACACGTGGCACCACATCGGCAAGGCCATCCAATTCGATGATGCTACATGTCAAGATATGTAGTGCAATCGGATCCTAACAAGTGGTAGTCTCTAATGTGATTAAAAACAAAAAGTGAGAAAAAAGCCTCCTTACCTTTGCTAAGTTTTAAACCCAAGACCTTATGCTCAATGCTAGTACTATATTCATACACTTAACCGTCAGGCCGTTGGCTTATGCCTTATCCATATGTACAATTAAATTGCACATATGGACTCGTTCAGCTTGTACTAGATTAAAATCTAAGTTTAGGTTCAATGGCCCAACTCTTAAACCTAGATTAAAATTAAAAATCTACTCTAACAAAATGTTATTTTCTAAAATCTTTTATTTTTTTTCAATTTTTTGTGACTTTTCTAAATTTCTTATTTTTTGTGCTTTTTCCTATTTTTTTTTATATTCTTCTATAATTCCTATTTTTTCTATTTTTTTTTCATTTTTGGGGGATTTCTTTAATTTTCTATTTTTTCAACTTTTCCTAATTTGGGACCCTATAACCTAATTTGAAAAATAAAAGGGGAGGGGGGGAGGAAATTAGGTGTCTACACATTACAAAAATCAATCATGTTATTTTGAGTTTCTAAGGTTTATTGTAATAACAAGACGCAAGTCGTTGATCATAGATAAAGCAAGTGCAAATGAGTCATTACTCTAGTTTTGATGGTTCAACTATTTGTGTAAGATTAGATAAAATAATTTAACTATATCTAGCCTTTAAATTGATTAATGTATAGTTGTATATTAATTGTGCATACTTTGTGATTGATAACTATTTTGGATAGGTTGATCACGAAGTGAGTCTTCATTTCCTATTGTGCTTGGAGTTCAGGGAGAAATGACTCATAATTAGGCATTAATACCTTCTTAGTAAAGATAAGCGAACTGTCGATATGACAAACTAAAAATATAAGGGTTGAGACATCTAGAGAGAAGCTTTCGATGGATCCTAATAATGCTATAGGATACAATTGAAGAACACTAAGCTAATGCTCAAGAGGAGGGTGAATTGAGTATTAACGACAAATTATGAATTTTCTTAACAATCTATATTTAGATGCAATAATAATAGACAAGATTAATAATCAAACAATGACAATAAGTGTGGAAATAAAAGAGATAGGGTAAGAGGGAATCAAGTTGTGATATAACGTGGAGTTTAGATTGCTTCCTACTCTTTACAAACACCAATGCCTCTGATTGAAGACTTCACATTACTTTTATTAATCATAAAACCACAATGCTCAATTAAGAATTTACACAATTTAATTGTCACTCAATAATACTTGAGCACAATATCTGTATTTTAATTGTAGTGCCTTTTGTCAATTTGCAAGAGTAAACCTTAGCACTACACTCGTAATTTTCTCTCAACTGAATAGTAAGACAAAGCATACTTAATAAAGTACAAGAGTGTAAGAGAATGTTTGGAATTTACAGTTGAAGATCAGATATATCTTTGTCTTTGATGGGTAGTTATGGTACAAATAAGGTTACACAAATTCTTCCCATTGCTACATTAAATGCATCCTAATGGCTAGTTTAGGGTACTACCGATCGATTGCTATGTTAACTACTAATCGATCGGTAGTACAAATTTCGTAACTAGCTTCTTCTATTGCTCGGTCGCTCTTGTGGTATCACCTAACTTTAAGTGGATTACAAAATGTTTTAGTTTAGAGTTTTGGCTACCAATCAATCACCAAGTATTCTACTGATTGGTCAATAGAACAAAAATTCCATCGACCTCCTTTTCTTGATCAATCGCCTTAATACGTCACCTAACATTTCTTCAAAGCACAGAATATAGTAATGTGATTTCCTAGACACCGATTGATTGTTAGGCCTGATACTAATCGATCAATAGGCCTTTACTGCTTCTAAACATCCTGCAACAATTAGTAGCACCAAACCAAGTGCAAACAAGGACAACAACTATTTATTTTATCAATAAATTGTCTTTAATTTCCATTTTAAAGATTAATCAAGTGAAATTTCTTGTAAACCTTTCAAGATAAATCTCAAAAGATAATCTCAATATCCATTAAGTTTTGTCTCATCAAAATCACATGAATCATGTGTTTAAAAATCCCTTCCTTTTTGATGAGGACAAAACTTCCACTTCTATTTCTCATTCTCCCCCTTAATCTCCCCCTTAAACAAGTATTCATATATATAAATAAAATTACATAATTCAAAGATGAATGTTTAATTTGTAAAAATTGGTTTGAGGAGAATATAATATGCTTCAAGATTTAAATCTATATATAATAAATGATCGATTGCCAAAATAAAACGACTCTCTAGGTAACTTGAAGTCTTCTCCCCCTTTGGCCTTATAAAAAAAAAGAGAGATTTTAGGTAATAAAGAAGAAGGGACATGCAAGTCAAAATTTCGACATGGTCTTAGCTTAAGCCTCAGGAAATACTGTTTACAAAATGCATAAAAAAAAAAAAAAATTCAAGAGCAATGACAGCAACCATAGAGTTAATGAGAATCCAATCTAAACCTCAAAAGCTCAAGGGTTTAATGTTAAAACAAGCAGAACATATTAATGACATAAAGAAAATCCATACTATCAAGTTTGACAGCAAATGAACAAAGGATAAGGAGGTCATTAAGACCAAGTTTTAAAAACATAAGTTGTCAAGGCCAATTTGAATGATAAAACAAGAACAGGAAAAACTAGGAAAGATCCCTTAGACTCATTATTAGAAGAGGAGGATGTTAGATAATGGTACTAGAGCTTAAAGTGAGCATATAAATCACTAAAGCCCAAATGGATATGTCGATTGATATTTGATAAGCCTTCTTAAACTTCATTTTGAAGATGATGAACTTCATTATGGAGTCGCTAGAAGCGACCCTTAGTATATTGATAGAATGGGTATTGGGTCTCAAGGGGTGTGAAAGGGTCAAAAGAATGTATTTGATAAGTCAAAATGCGTGCAGCCCTATGACCTGTAGCTTGTAGATTAATAGGCTTACCTTCCCCTTCAGTAGGATCCATGTTAAGATTAGAAATTTCATTTATAATATCACCACTACCATGTAGGGGAGATATATCCCCATCCTTTCTTTCCTATTGGCGACTTATTTTTTTCTAACTGGCTTGAGAGATCTTGGACATTTTATAAGTTGGAACTTTAAGTACTTTAGGAGCTGAAAGAAACTTAATACCTTTCCTTTCTAATAACAAGGTGATGAGTCGTAGGGATAATGCTTCGACTGGGACCATTGGTAACCTTTTTGAAGCAATTAAACAGCAAGTCAAAGTAGTTGATTTTAATGTCGTTCATTAAGCAATATAGTGTAAGCCTTGTAACTACAAGTTTGAATTTGATACGTAAAATTTAAGGCAATTAGATAAATTATCTAATCGAGTCTAAATTATACGACGAAGTTAGGAATATTAGTAAAAGTGACTCTGTAAGTTTGAATTTAGGAAAATAAGTAACAGAATAATTAAATATCATAATATTAAATAATAAGTATATTATCTATTATTTATCATAAATGCGTAAAAACGAATTCCGATAACTAATAAATCATTAGAGATAAATTATATGCACACTAAAAATCATAGAATAACATAAATAATATTTAAGAGTATTTACTTATACTTCATATGTATTTACGTATAGGTAAAAATACTCAAAATTATTTAAAATGTTCGAAATATACTAAAATAATGTTAAATAATTAAAGAAAATTACAATAAAAAAACCAATGAAAAATAATAAAAAGTAAGGAAATGTCTAGATTTGAGGCGTAGCAAGCTGCGATAAAGAAGAAAAAATTACCCAACCAAATTAAGATAACTAGAAAGCCAAAAAGGAAGGGATAAGGGCTAAATGTCAATCCAAAAATTAAAGAAAAATTGCTAAGAAACTCTATAGATACCCCAACCTTTAATTGAAGCTCATTTGGTTAGTTATCAATCAAAGAAAAATTGAGAGAAATTAGAAAGGGAGAGTTAGGGTTTTTTACAAAAATTAACAAATTTAGTGTGTAATTAAGGCTTAAAGAGGGAACTTACGACCAATAGCTACTTAGAACTATATTGCTACCACCAACACACCCTACCACCACTGCTCAAATTGGTCGACACCCTTAGTATCACCACCGATGGCCGGAAGTCCATCAAGCGTGTGAGTCAAATTCTAACCCAATTTTGTTTAATTTTGGAAAAATATTAAATATGTTTGGAAAATTATGAAATTTGGTATTTTGGAGTTTTTAAGTATGCGGATTTATAGAAAAATATTGGTTTGATGAAATTATGTCTAGAAATGTATAATGCTTAAGAAATCTTATAAACTCGAGTTTACTTTGATTAAGAAATAAATAGCCTTACAAGTCTAGTTTTGAGCTCAACTTTTTATGTAGATTACTTAGAAGATGTAGAACAGTGCTATAAAGAGATTTTTTATAATTGAATTTTTCGAAATTTTTAGATGATTTTTATGCCTTAAAATGATGTGTAAAATATGTGATTTTGGGATAATTAGGTAATCAAATGGATAACTATTAATTTAGTGTGTAATTAAGTGTTTAAGGATATTAATATCTGATGTATTATGATACTTGTGGCATTTAGGTTGTTAGATGTAATTATTATATGTATTATGTAGTAAATATATGTAAATTAATAACATATGAAATTGGAAATATAATAAATAGAAAAATTAAGTTAAAATTTATAATATAATAATAATAGTAATATCTAATAAATCTGGTAGGAAACTTAAATTAAGGTAATTACATGAAAAATGTAAAATTTTCTTACATCGATAGTAAATTTGGTAGTTAAATTAGGATTAGGATGTACCGTATAAATAAAAGTACTGGTTAGGAACTAAATGTAATATTTAGGATACCTGAATATAATGTGATTATTTTATATTATGATTCGAAATGAGATCTTAAGATATATATATATATATATATATATATATATAGTTGAAATTGAATTAGAACTTAAATCAAAACTAAATTCGGAAACTGACTATGAAACTAGCTTAGAATAGAATGGAAATAAATAATATATACATATATATATATATGGAAAATTGAGTCAAATTATAGTCTAAATTTTATATATTATAAAGATATAAATACTGAAAGAGTATTTATATTATAGGATACATGAAGATAAGTAACCTGCAATAAGTCAAGTGAACTAATCGAGGACTTCAAGTAAGTTGGGTTCAATACTTTATTATATTTTGCAGTACTATTTTAAAGTACTCAGAAACTTAGGATTGTATGTGATTATGCTTATAAGTAGTTATACGTGCATGTGCTTGTGTGTATCTGACTTTATACTGAAAATTTGTATTGTGTTTTGATGATTGTTGTTAGTTGAGTGGTGTGAGATTGTTTGATCACCCTAAACTGAACTTAATTATAATCGATCTAAATACCTCGATTAGACATGCATTGTAACCCTTTAAGGGATATTTATGATTCTCTAATCAAATGCTAATACCTTCAAAAAAGATAGCACCGGATATCATAACAGTCATTTCTTCATCCTTAGTCAAACTAAGTAATAGAAGAGGAGGTTGCAATATGGATGAGGGCAATGGTTCGAAGGATAGTCATGGTGATGAGCTGCTGACCATTGGTCTTCTTACTTATGCACGACTTCAAGGTCTCCAATCCTTCACCCAAAGAATCCTCTCTCGGTAACTTACCGATGATGAGAAACTCTATGTAGAAGAAAGATGGCTGAATTTCTTGACAACTTTGGAAGGTTATACCCTGCTTTATTCTCTCTCTTATGCCAACGCTAACTATTCACTTATCGAGGGTTATATATTGAATGATCGAACTTTTAGTTGTCAAGAGACTCTTGTTAAGTGACGAGACATTCTTCTTCGAGCCGAGGACTTTTCTTTTGACTTCCTATTGACACTTGCTGCATCCCTTCCTCATCTCGGCAATCCTTAATGTCGCCACATCTTGATTCTACATAGCTACTATGCCTAAAGAATCCTTGTATGGAACCAATGTTATGCTGCCACCTATCCATTTCATCCGACATTGTACTATTTTTCCCTTTTTATCATTTGTCCTTTTTATCCTTTTTTGTATGCACTATGAATCCCCTTTTTATGTATACCTTTTTGTAATTTCTTTATTTATAATGATGCCCTAAGGAATTACTGTAAAAAGTCCCTTTCCTTGTAAGCTGGAATCATCTTACCTGATTGATATACATTAAATATATTGTTCTTACGAGACAACCCTCTCCAAGTAGATTTTCATACACTTTTATCTAATCTTGCCAAGTAACTTAGGATTAGTGGTGGGTGGACCTTAACATCAACTTGTGTGTCATATCAAGTGAAGTATTAACTCATGTTGTGTTCATTGGTATGTTATATCCTCCAAGTAGTTTTATGTTATCTACTTTAATCAATTCGTAGACTTACTCACTTTAGTTTCTTCGATATTTTGAAGGACCCATTGGTTCAAATCTATTACGGTAATTCTTAGTGATAACTGAACTCTTAGGCACATCATATAATCTTAATATCAAAGCTCTAGGTTATGACCGAGAGTTGTGTGGTGATAGTTCCTATTAGTTTGCTGTTCATGATACTCTATTTTCATTTAGAAGAACAGAGCAAGTTTATAGTTCATAGTCCGTATGATATTTGTGTATGTAGGGATTTCTTCTATAAAGAGCATTTTTTGATACTTTGTTTTGAGAATGTTGAGTCCTAGTGTTCAATGAGAGATTAATGATGCTGAGAGTGACGCTCATGGTCATGGTCGAGTTACTTAATAGACATCACATACTATTGATGAGTAGATATAAGACCTTGCTACTATTGTGGCTAATTTAGCTGTTTCAATACAGAGAGTCTTAGATACTAGGTTACAAGAGAGAGTTGTTAAATAGGGCTAAGAAATGAGTGATAGGTCGAAAAGACAGATAAATGAACACATTTCTATGAACTAAGCACCACTACGATGTATCAAAAGAATGGCGAGAAGGTGGTTGGAATTGGATGAAGTGAAGGAGTATGAAGAGGAAGAATAGTATGTTGAAGTTGACAAGCGTGAACTTAGGGCTCCTAAGGGCGCTAAACACCTCAAAGTATAGATCTCGAGCCTCAATGGGTTTGATAGTGTTGATAACTACTTGGACTAAGAGGAGAAGATCAAAAAGATATTCGACTTTTATGATTATGAGAATACTGTTCATATTCGAGTGGCTGCATTGAAATTTTCTAGATATGCAACAATGTGGTGGAAGAAGTTGCAGAATGTTTGCTTAAGAGCTTAATGAGAAGTTCGGACATGGAATGAAATGAAGAGGGTCCTAAGAAGTAAGTTCTTTCTCGAACACTACAAGCAAGACACTTTCAGACATCTCTAAAACTTGAGACAAGGTAATAGATCAGTGGATTACTATGTTTGAGAGTTTTAGTTACTCATGATCTGGTGTGATGTCAACAAACCTAAGACGCGAACTATCATAAGGTTTATTTCTAGGTTAAAGACCGAGATAAGTAACATAGTAGAGATATAAAGTCTTGTGACTCTAGATGAAGCCATTAGGGTGGCATAGAGGTTGAAAGGTAGAGGCAGAACTAGGTTAGTCGAATGCTAAATAGCCAACCTATGTTGCCGACTAGGAGTAGCATGTTGAACGGACTAGGGAATGATTAAGCATCAAACAATTTCGAGATGGAATGTCAAAGGTAAGTGCTGATTCGACCAAAAGAAAGCTAAGGTAAGGGTAAGGCTAAGGAACTTGAGGTCCGAAGAGACCAAAGTCAGAGCTCAAGAAGAAAGACCTGAGAAATCAAATGCTTTAAATGTCTTGGTTATAGATACGTGACTAGTCAATGTCCGAATAGTCGAGTCATGACTATAAAGGGAGATAAGCCCCGGTTTGAAGTAGAGAGTATGAGTGAAGGAGAGGAAGAGATGGGAGTTGAACAGATGCTGGAAGAGTTTCAAGAAGACCTCGATGCTGAGATACCTCCTGAGGGCAGTGCTGAGTATTGTATTGTTATTCGACAGTCTCCTAGTACATTTATGGCTGATGAGAATGAGTAAAGGGAGAACCTCTTCCATATGAATTGCCAAGTGAATGGCAAGCTATGTGCTTTCATCATTAATGGAAGGAGCTGTACCAACGTCATAACACATGGGGTAGTTAAGGCCATGAAATAGCCAACCCGCCTATACCTTAAGCCGTATAAGATTTACTGAATGAATGAAAAAGGAGGCTTACATGTTGTTGAGTAAGTTAGAGTACCGATTACCATTGGTAATAGATACAGGGAAGAGGCGTTGTGTAATGTCCTTTCGATGTGCGCTTCTCACATATTACTCAATCGACCATGGTTATTTGACTTGAGGGTATTGCACGATGGGTATAGGAACACCTACATGTTCCAAAAGGATAGGAAGAAAATTATATTGACACCTATGAGTCCTAAAGAAGCCCAAGAAGCTTAAGAAAAGGTTGCTAGATCACTATAGAGAAAGTCTTTAGTGATTTCCCGAGCTTAGTTTGCTCGAGAAGTCAAGGTTAAAGATTATGTGCTCCTCTTTTTCGAGCCCTATTTTGATTTCTTTAATTTAACCTATATTAAGTTCAGCTCACTTAATATAAATTACTTGACATTAAAATTAAGGAAATATTTTTTTGAAAAAAAAAATTTTAAATTGGAGTTGCCAACCGGTTCAAGTAGTAAAAACAAACTACTAAACTGGTAAAAACAAAATTAGGACTTTCGGGTGGGAAAACCCTAATTTGATCATTAGTTTATGGGTATTCTAAAAAAATTTAATTTTTAGAAAATTGAACCATAAAAACTGGGTTCGAAGGGATAATCTATTAAGACTAAGTCATTATGTGAAAATTTAAAAAAATTGATAGGCGTTTTTTTTATATTTTCTAAAAACACTAAAAATAGATCTAAATAATTAAAAAATGACAAAGAATGATTTTTATTTTTTTTTATTACGAATTTCTGAAAAAAGGGACAAAAATTTATTTTTTTTAACGGTTGCCTTAAGGTGCCTATATACCTACTAATCGAGATCAAACTGACTGTAGTTCTTTTTTTTTATAAAATTTTTAGTGAGTGATTCATTTTTATTTTGAAAATCGAGGCAGATTTATAACTTTTATCAATTTATTATTTAAAAAAAACCTAAAAAATCTAATTTTTCTTAATTAAACAAAAAAAACCTTAACTAACTATCTTTTACAAAAAACTCAATTTATATTTATTTATTAAAAACCCTATATGTCAAAATATATTTTTTTATTAATAAAAACACGACTTTTCAAGAAAGACCTAATATAACAAAAATTGCAAGATAAATAATAATAAAAAAAACCTAACATTGGATCGTCAGTATTGGGTAGTGATCTAAGCAATGTAGGCGAGCATGAGCGGTGACTCGAGTGATGGCTTAGGTGTGCGTGGGCGAGCGGATGGGCAAGTAGTTGGGCGAGAGCGGGCGATAGTATGGGCAACACACCAGCGAACAAGGGTGATAGTATGGGCAGTGACTCAAGCGATAGTATGGGCAGTGACTCGAGCGATACATAGGCAAGATCTTGGGCAACACATGAGTGAGTGAGAGCGATGGTATGGGTAACGTTGGTTGCAATGCGAGCGATAGCTTGGGCGAGTGACCTAAGCAACATTGAAGGTGGTGTAGACGATAGCTTGGGTGATGTTGAGGGCATACGATAGGTGATACTAGAGGCAAGAGCAGGCGAAAGCAATGGTAGTAGTTATAGTACGAGTGGTGATAGCAGCGGCAATGGTTGTAATGAGAGCAGACGATAGCAGTAGCAGTAGTTGTAGTGAGAGCGGATGACAGCAGTGGTGGTGGTTGCAGCGTGTGCGTGGTGGTGGCGGTGGCAGTGGCAGCGGCAGCGGCACATAAGTGGTGTGTGTGGTGTGGGTGGTATTGGTGGTAGTTCGTGAGGGTAGTGGTGCGTATAGTGTTGGTGGTGGCGTGTGAGGTGCTGGTGGTGGTGTGTAAGGGAGCATAAAGGTGAGTGAGGGGGCATGAAGTGTTTTTGTTAGGTGTGTGTGATTAAAAAGAAAAGCCTCCTTAAATCTCTAAACCGCATGTTATTTATAGGCTCCAAAATCGAATCTTTCAAATCAAAGATATGAAAGATTTGTTTGCGATTTAACCTAGATTTACCTTAGCTTCTAGAAACCCTAGCTAGTTCGACCTTTTCATTTAAGGCCCAGCCCAATCTAATTTAGCCCAATAATTTAATAAATCCTAATGTTGAGCCTCTTAATTGATTTAGCCCAAAACTAATGGATTCAGCCCATCTCAACAACTGATCTAACATCTCAACTTAACCTAACTTGATACGCTTAACTTTTGACTCAACTTCTTGTAACCTAACTTGATTTTCTTTTTGCTATTTTTTCATTTTTTATTTTTTTATTTTCGTTTTTCTATTATTTATTTATTTTTCTTTTTATTCATTAACCTAGCTTAAAAATTGGTAAAAATGAGGTGTCTACAACTGCCTCTCTTTATAGTGAAGTTTAATTAGAATTATGCTGCAAAGACAAAAGAGATACCCATTTTTGCCAAATCTTACTTTTGAATTGATCAACTAAGCTATATTTTATTTTGATGAAGGATATCAACTTAAAAGGTCAATGTAAAAAATAAACTGCCTATAGAGCAAAAGGTTAGGGGGTCTATCTTGAAAGGATAAGGCTTAATAGTATCTATCTTGAAAGGATAGAGTAAAAATTTCAAGGGGGCTTATCTTGAACGGATAGGGCTTACTAGTGTCTATCTTGAAAGGATAGAGCAAAAATTTCAAGAGGGCTTATCTTGAAAGGATAGAGTAGAAATTTCAAGGGGGGCCTATCTTGGAAGGATAGGGCTTAACGGTATCTATCTTGAAAGGATAAAGCAGAAATTTTAAGGGGGGCCTATCTTGGAAGGATAGGGCTTAATGGTATCTATCTTGGAAAGATAGAGAAAAAATTTCAAAGGGGGCTTATCTTGAAAGGATAGGGCTTAATAATGTCTATCTTGGAAAGATACAGCAACAATTTCAAGGGGGGCCTATATTGGAAGGATAGGGTTTAATGGTGTCTATTTTGGAAGGATAGAGCAAAATTTCAAGGGGACCTATCTTGGATGGATGAGGTAAGAACCATTAAAGGTAAAATTAACTCATTTCGATGGATAATTCGAAGAGGATAGATCTCTCCGAGATTTCTTTTGGTTTGTGATCTGAAGAGGATAGCTTCCTTCGAGATTTGTTTTGGTTTGTTTGAAGAGGATAGATCTTTTCAAGAATGATTTTCAAAACTAACTTAATTCTTCTAAAGATTTCTTTTCAAAGACATTTAAGATTATTTTTCCTAGGATTGAAGGATTTCCCATATAGCAACTGCTTGGCATGCTCACGCTGACTCCCGATATTCATTCATTCAATTAGCAGAATTTCTCCAAGGGTCTGTACTAGCTTCTTCCTTCCCTTTTCCCTTCTTCTTTTCTCTCTTTTTTATTTTATTTTATTTTCTTCTCTTCTTTCCTTTGAATCTTATAACTAAAACATGCCCACATCTTGAATTTTCTTGGTCTGATTTCAAGTTTCAATTTCTATTCTTTGTGACTTTTGAATAATAAATCCCTTTTCGAATGAACAAGATAAATTATTAAGAACATTGGATTTCAATTCTTTTGGTGACTCAAACTCAATGGTAAGAGTTTTGGTATTTAAGTGTATGAGGCTAAGAAATAGGGTTTATTGGTGAAGCGTTTGTTGGTCAATGACCATCCAAATTTAAAAACACTCATGGATATCAACTTTACTTGTAAACAATGAAATATTAACTACAAACTTATTCAAGAAAAATTGAAATCTTTGTTAAATCTTTGTTTTCATGGATAATACAACTTGACTGCATTTGAATTCACTGGTCCTCTTAATTCCGGGCCATCCATCTTTGTTAACACTAATGCACCTCCTGATAATACTTTCTTCATCACACAAGGGCCTTCATAATTTGGAGCAAACTTATCCCTAAGGTCTTTTGCATTCGGTAACACTTTCTTCAACACTAATTCTCCATCTTTGAAGTACTTCGGGCGTACTTTCTTGTTAAAAGTTCTAATCATTCGTTGTTGGTAACATTAACCATCACATATTGCTGCAAGTCTTCACTTTTCTAGGAGATTCAAATGCTCTATTCTCTTCTCTACCCACTCTGCTTCATCAAGCTGAGTTTCTACCGATACTCGGAATAAAGGTATTTCTACTTCTACTAATAGTACCGCTTCAATTCTATACACCAATGAATACGGGGTTACACTAGTAGAAGTTCTAAGTAAAGTTCTATAAGCCATGAGAGCAAAGGAAAGAATTTCATGCCAATCTTTATATGTGATTGCCATCTTCTTAATGATTCTTTTGATGTTTTTGTTAGCAGCTACAATGGCTCCATTCATCTAAGGTCGATATGGAGTTGAATTTTTGTGATTGATTCTAAACTGGCGACATACTTCATCCATCAACTTGTTATTCAAATTTGTCTCGTTGTCTGTAATAATAGACTCGGGTACACCATATCTTGCAATAATATCTCTTTTTAAGAATTTAACAACTACTCCTTTGGTTACCATAGCATATGACACTACTTCTACCCATTTAGTAAAATAGTTAGTTGCAACTAAAATGAATCTATGCTCATTTGAAGCCGTTGGTGAATTGGACTAATCATGTCAATTCTCCACATCGAGAAAGGCTAAGGAGTTGACAATACGTGCAATTCTTGGGGAAGAGCATTGATTTTATTAGCGTACACCTGATACAAGTGATAGTGCCTTACGTGCTTGATACAATCTAATTCCATCGTCATCTAGAAATACCCCATTCTCATGATTTTTCTAGCTAACATATACCTATTCATGTGAGGACTATAAACTCCTTTATGCACTTCTTTCATCAATTTCTTGACTTCTTCTTCATCCATACACCTTAGTAGTGTTGCATCTAGTGACCTCTTGTATAACATAGCCCCACTTAATAAGAAATGAGTAGCCAACCTTCTTAAAGTCTTTCTATCTTTTCTATTAGCATCTTTAGGAAATTCTCTCGTTTGAAGTAACTTCTTAATATCGTGATACCATGGTTCTTTTGTTCCCTTCCCTTCAATTGCAAGGCAAAAAGTCGGTTTTTCTTCCACCTAAATCTTCAAGGGCTGAATTTCTATCCCTTTTGTAACTTTCACCATTGATGCTAATGTAGCCAATGTGTCAGCAAACTGATTCTGGATCCTTAGAATGTAAGTGAATGAAATCTCTTGGAATTTTTCAACTAGCTTGCTTAAATGTTCATGATAAGGTATCAATTTCTCGTCCTTCGTCTTATACTCTCCTAAGATCTAGAGAATTATAAGGGAAGAATCTTCATGCACTTCCAATTCTTGTATTCCCATATTTAGCACCATTTTGAGCCCCAAAATGCAGGCTTCATATTTTGTGATGTTGTTGGTATATGGGAATGTTAATCTTGCTGCCACTGGAAATGGTTATTCTTAGGTGCTATCAATACTGCTCTTATTCCACATTCAAACACGTTGGCTGCTTCATCAAAATACATTTTCCATCTTAACTTCTCACCACTCAATTTGTTCGCCACCATCACATTTTCATCAGGAAATTGTGCTTCTAAACCCTCGTCTTCATCTTCTAATGGGTATTTTGCCAATTGATCAACTACTACCTACCCCCTGACTAAACTCTAACCATGTACTTGATATCAAACTCAAAGAGTAGCATTTACCACTTTGATATTCTCCTAATCAATGCCAGCTTTTCCGTTAGATACCTCAATCGGTTATGTTTTGTCAACAACTCTATTAAGTAATAGAGAGTGTACTGCCTGAGTCTATGCATCACCCATACTAAGGTGCAATATGTTCTTTCCACTTTTGAGTACTTTTGCTCACCTTCCATGACTTTCTTGCTCAAATAGTATATAAGATGCTCTTTTCTTCCCTTTTTGTCTTTCTGCCCTTGCATGCATCCCATTGATTCGAGGAGAATCGTTAAATAAAGGATCAACAGCAGTCCCGATGTAGGAGTGACTAGTATAGGAGGATGCATGAGATATTCTTTGATTTTAGCAAATGCATGCTCACATTCTTCATCCCACTCTATCATGGCATTCTTCTTCAATAGCCTAAACAACGGCTTGCATCTATCATTTAACTATAACATAAACCGAGCAATGTAATTTAATCTCTTTAGTAATCCTCTAACTTCTTTGATAGTCTTAGGCATAGGCATGCTTACGATCACCTTGACATTATTTGGGTCTACTTCGATTCCTTTTCTACTGACCACGAAATCCAACAATTTGCTTGAAGTCACTCCAAAAGTGCATTTTTCAGGATTCAGCTTTAGTTGAAACTTCCTTAATCGCTCAAATAGTTTGTGCAAAATATCCATGTAGTTTTCATTCTCTTTGGATTTGGTGTTTATATCATCCACATAAACTTCGATTTCTTGATGCATCATGTCATGGAATAAAGCAACCATAGCACGCTGGTAAGTTGCCTCAGCATTTTTCAACCTAAACGACATCATGCGATAACAAAATGTTCCCCAGTTAGTAACAAACGTTGTTTTAATTTTATCTTCTTCTGCCATTTTAATTTGATTATTCCTTAAGAAACCATTCACACATGAGAAAAGATGATTCTCGATTGTATTATCCACTAATGTGTAAATATGTGGCAAAGGAAAATTATCCTTTGATGTTGCTTGGTTTAAATCATGGAAATCTACGTAGACCCTAACTTTCCCATTTTTTTTCAATACTGGCACTACGTTGGCCACCCATTCGAGGTAATCTGATACTTCTATGAATCCGACTTCTAACAACTTCTTCACTTCTTCTTTTATCTTGAGGAGTATGTCCGACCTAAATTGTTTAAGCTTTTGTCTTTTTGGTTTAATTTCTTCCCTGGTTAGCAACTTGTGAACCATAATAGACGAGTCTAAACTAAACATAACTTCATAAGACTAAGTGAATATGTCTAAGTATTCAGATAATAATTGTGATAACTCTTGCTTCTGATAGTTTGTTAAATCACTACTAATTTTCAAATTTCGTGCATTTTCCTCTATTCCCAAATTAATCACATCCGTTGGTTCATCCATAATCACTCTACCCTGTTCATATTGATGCCAATTCTCCTGAATTTCACTTGGAGTCTCAATATCATCTCCGAGTCTAACCTAGCGGGGCCGAAGGTGATATTGGTACTTTCATCATTTACATGCGCAAGATATCCATTATGTCCATCATTTTTATCGGATCTGAGGAGCAAAAGAAAAGGATAAGAAATAAATAACAAAGAAGAATTGATAGAAAGAAAGAAATGAATTTTATTAGATGAATTAATTCAAATTGTCTTGACAAAAAAGACTTAACTAATCGGACTAATTATCGAAATCGAATGTTCCTAATTAATCTAATTTTGCATTTCTAGAGAGATCTATTTATGGGAACAAAAAATCAGTTGTACAAATAAATTGGTATATCGACATCTTCTCTCCCATTCGGACCTATGTTGCATTGCTGAGTTAGGGCCTTAGATAAATTGGCTACTTTAGGCTCTTGAACATCAGCTGGCACTAGGAATGTCTGACGGATGTCTAGAAAATCTATGTGAGCATGGTACAACTGATCCCCTCTTTTGCTCCTAGTTTTAGCCTTCATTTCTTGAATCTCCTCTTCAGTGGGCTCATATCTAAGCTCGAATGTTCCAATCTATTGCTTAGGCTATTTCAAACAACCCCATGCCCCCTGTTTCGCTACTTCGATCATACTGACTTCATTGAAAATTTGTAACCTTGGCTCTTCAATTGTCCATCGACTATGAACTTCACTTTCTAATGTAGGCTGGATGGAATTGCCCCTGTTGAATGAATCCATAATTGTCTTAGCAAAAGATTGAAAGTTTGCGAGATGTCAAGAACTTGGAAGGGGGTAGTAAACACCTGCGAACCAATTTTGACCTACAACTTAATTTCTCCAATTATCTCCTATTTTAATCTGTCAAAAGCCCTTATTGAAATCAAGCTGGGCTTTATTTCAGTCACCTCTACATCAAGTAGATTTAGCGTCGTCAATGGACATACATTCAATGATGATCCATTATCTATTAGAACTTGGGCAACTACTTTCCTCGCACACTTAACCACTATGAAGAGGAGCTTTGTGTGTTGGTCTCCTTCTTTACCTAGCTCTTCTGGCAAAAATGAGATCTGATCTAGTGCAAATATTAAGTTTACTACTAACCCTATTTTTTCTGTAGAAATCCCTCCAGGTCCCTTGACCTCCTTTAGAATTTTAATCAATGACTCTCGATGAGTATCTGATGACAACAATAAGCCCATTAAAGAGATTTAGGCTGGTATTTTGGCTAATTAGTCCATTATCTTGTATTCACTGGCCTTTACTATCTTCTATCTTCTTGGCAATATTTTGATCTTTACCTTTTGTATTTTCAAAGATTTTTCGAGAAGCCTCTTCCATATTGGATTTTCTCTTGGCTTCCTTATGCTGATCATAAACTTGTCTTGAGCGGGTAAGCTTACCAACCATGGGTAATGAGGCCTTAGTTGTTTGATTCACCATTTAGTAATCCAAAGGTGCTGCTTTATAATTCTCTAGGGCTATCGAGACATTGAAAGTGATCTTCTTAGGCTTTCCTGATTCCTTAACTTTCTTAGTCTTTCCATCATATTCAAAAATCAACGGCTTAAGCTCATCTCCAGTCATTCCAACCATTACAGCTACCTTCTTAGCTTTTGCAATGAGCTTGTCTTGTTCCTTAAATTCTAGACCCCATCCAGTGGGCGAGGCGTCAGCATATATGGCTGGTAAACCGATGTAGTCCACTAAATACTCAAACTTCTCTGTCGATTCTCCTAGGGTGTCAACCGTCGGATCTCTAGCTTCATATCTCTTTCTAAGCTCTCTCTAAGTACTTCTCTTTTGCGGTTTTGGAATTGTCATAGCCATGATATTGACTTTCTTTATCTTTCCTTCCTTAAGTAGTCGATATATCGTCGGTTTGGTTTGAGTCCTATCCCAGAGATTCATATCTTGCAAGTACCCAGCCTTCCTCAAATTCCACGCTATTTCCTCAATAGTGATGGGGAGACTGTTTAGGTTGATTTTTGGTTAAGAAGCTTCCGCAATGATCATATTGATCGAATGTCTATGATTTGGCAAAGGGTTGTTAGCCACATTGGGAGTGGGAGTCTGAATGAAATCTAATTGAACCAATTTAGCATCAATAAGATCCTGGATTTTATGTCTAAGTCTTCAACATTAGTCCGTAGAATGCCCTACTTGCCCCAGATGATAATCACATTGAAGTTTCGGGTTATAATCCCTTGGTCTTTGCCCTTTTCTTAGTATTTCAAATGTCAAGAGATTCTCCTTCCTTAATCATATGAGAACTTGACTTAGAGGAATGGGAATATGTATGACCTATCTTCTCTGTAGGCGATTGTTCTGATTTGGACTCGGTGGAGGATTAGATCCTTTAGTCATAGCTACTAAGGCTGTAAGTCGGACCAGGTTGTTAGTATCGACAACGCTGATAGTGGTTTCCTTAGCTTTGTTAGAAAATCTTGAGGGAGGTGTCTTCTTTTCCGCTGTTTTAGGATTAAGGAGCCTCCCAATAGCAATGGCTTCCTCAATTTAGCTTCCTAAGGCTATAATTTTCGTAAAATTACGGGCAAGGTGCCTAACGAAGTTTTGGTAATATGGGATTCTAAGAGTATTAATGAAAGCGAAGGTCAAATCCTTTTCAGTTAAGGGTAGAGTTACCTTAGCAGCCATATCCCTCTATCTTTGGGCATATTCTTTAAATTTCTCATTGGTCTCCTATCGTAGAATGTTCAGATCCTACATGGATGGAGCCACTTCAATGTTGAATTTATATTGGTTGTAGAAAGCCTATGCTAACTTATCCCAAGTATCAATTTCATTTAGGTCCAACTGGGCGTACCAGGTTAAAGCAAGCCCTGTCAAGTTATCTTAAAAATTCTAGACCATCACCTTGTCAGACTTCATGTATTTCCCCATTTTCCTAATGTATAACCTAGTGTGAAGTTTCAGGTAGCCAGTCCCATCGTATTTCTTGGAATTGGGCTTCAACTTTGGCCTATATAGTATCTCGATAGGCCATTCTATAGGTAAAAAACGTGTTGGATCTGGCTCGTGTCTAAATACATTTGGAGTTCCATATCATATCTTTCTAGTTTTCTCTAATTGATCATAAATGAACTACTTGGTGGCTTGGTATTCTCTGACTTTGCCCCTCAAAGTTCCTACATTGACTATCTTCTTGACTTCTCTTTGTTCTCACAGTTTCATGAGTTCTGCTAGTTGTTGGATTGGAGTAGCCATGGATAGATAAGGATCTTGATAATTCACTATGACGACTTCCAAGGAGTCTCTATAAGCTTTCTCTTGTAGCGGGCCTAACTGTTTGGTAACATAAGTCGGGAAATATCCGGAACAGCTTGTAATACCAATAAGGGGAACTCCTACATAATTGGCGCACCTTAAGACGGCTTAAGTGTAATGGCTCCATCTAGCTGTCTACATAAAGTCTGTTGGCTGCATTTTGCTGATAATTGATACCCATCCCTTAAACTGAGCTTCATCCGGTACCTTGAGGTGGCAGGCAAATTCGGCAATTAGGTCCATATTCTCTGTCAAGGACTCTCTAAGAAGATTCCCTCCATACCCTTGTACGTGACTGAGAAACCATATGGTAAGGATTGTAGGGTTAGCCATGAAATAACTGTGCCCCTGCTTCTTCAAGTAGGTAAGCATCTTGAACTACTTTATCAATAGTACCGGTATATAAGACTTACTAGCTAGGAATTGAGTCGCTAACTTGGCAATCCTATAGTGGACTCGACCATATCTGAAGGGAAACATCACTATTCCAAACACTACTACAATAAAGGCGTTGACCTTCTTTTCGACCTACGATTCATATCCTCCGTAAAAGATTTGGCAATATTTCTGGTAGGCATTTGGGCTTGAAAATCACTTCACCAATCTTAGGATACTAAGACATTTTTGGCCCTTTAAAGATAAGAATGGAGCCAAGGCTGACTTCTTGACCCCTAACAGTGTCATGAAGATCTTCTTAGGATGGACTTTGAGATCAGGGATAGCTATGCCTACTTCGAGGGGCAGGGTACTAAGTAGTTGCGAGTATTCTTCTATGGTGGGTGTCAATACATGTGGGCTGAAGTTGAAAGTTGCAGATTTTGGATCTCAGTATTAGATAAGGGCTGGGATTAGAGGCCAATGGAGCTAGGCCCGTATGAAGGATATAACTGGCCCAATCTTCTTGTAGATGTGATTTTGCTTAATAGGCAAAAGCTAGTTTAACCAATTTTTTAGGATGGCTTCGGGGAAGGAGTACTTATCCAATTAGACTTCATAGACGTGCTTTAGGCTGACGGGTTTCGGACTAATAATACCCTAACTCTCCATATCTATATTACAAAAAGATAAAAATGAAATAAAAATACGACGATTATTTACAACAAGGATACTAAATTTAGAATAAAGTTGGATCCGATGTTAATAATTTCGCAGCTTTTTCAAAAATTTCCATAGAAATTGTGCAGCCTTTCATTGATTAAAGGCAACAAAGAAAAAATGAGACACATATAACATTAGAAATAAAATATTCAGAAAAAAATGAACATAATCAAATATAGAAATGCAATATGTTGCACACGCATGCAATACAATAAGAGTAAGTAATTTAATAAATTATAGGAATTTTGATAAATCCACGGTCAAAAGCACCCCCACATATAAGTATATTCGAAATATGATTTAATAAAAATGAAGCTTGTATATACTTATATAAAAGGGTCAAGATTTTTTAATTGAAAATGGGTGATGAATTGACTACATATTAAATCAAACATTTCCTATAATTTTAAAAAAATTACCCCTATTTCAAAAAATGATGTAGGGGTAAGGTCTGCGGGTCTTAGGTTTTGCAACTTTAAGGCTTTCTAATGAGAAGACGAAAAGCTTGGTGAGTTCCATTGAAGCTTGAGTGGGTTTGCCTATTACGGCTAGGCGGGGATAATGACTTCAACAACCTAAGGGCTACACAATGGCGGCTTGTCCTAGGTTTTTAAGGTGGCCTAGGTTCAACCACATCTAATCATGCAAATGATTACTTAAAATAAAAGAAGCTCTCCTAATTCCCTAAGAAAGCCCATTGGGCCGGGCTTTTTTTTTCTTAGAGCCTTTATCACTAAAAAACTATTAGTACAACTATAATACAAAAATAAATAAATAAAATAATAACATGAAAGCCCATCAATAATTTTTTTACTTTCATATGGTTAGCCCACCAGTTTTTCTAATGGAGTCGCCAATTCTGTCGAGCCCTATTTTGATTTCCTTAATTTAAACTATATTAAACCCAGCTTGCTTAATATAAATTACTCGACATTAAACTTAAGGAAATATTTTTCTAAAAAAAAAATTAAAAAATTAGAGTCACCAACCAGTAAAAATAAAATTAGGGTTTTTGGGTAGAAAAACTCTAATTTGACCACTAGTCTGCAGGTATTCTAAAAAAATTTAATTTTTGGAAAATTGAACAAAAAAAACTGAGTTCAGGGGCTAACTTATTAAGACTAAGTTATCATATGAAAAATTTAAAAATTGATGAGTTTTTTTTTATATTTTCTAAAAATACTAAAAATAGATCTAAATAATTAAAAATGACTAAGAATGATTTTTATTATTTTTTATTACGAATTTCTAAAAAAAGGGAAAAAAATATTTTTTTAACGGTTGCCCTAAAGATGCCTACATACCCACTAATTAAGATCAAATTAACCGTAGTTCTTTTTTTTTATAAAATTTTTAGTAAGTGGTTCATTTTTATTGTGAAAACCGAACCAGATTTACATCTTTTATCAATTTATTATTTAAAAAAACCTAAAAAATCTAATTTTTCTAGATTAAACAAAAAAAAAAAACCCTAACTAACTATCTTTTAAGAAAACTCAATTTAGATTTATTTATTTATTTTTAAAAAACCCTATATGTCAACATATATTTTTTTATTAAAAAAAACATGACTTTTCAGGAAAGACTTAATTTATCAAAAATTGAAAAATAAATAATAATAAGAAAAACCTAACATTAGACCATCGATGTTGGGTAGTGATTTGGGTGACGTGGGCAATACTGTAGGCAAGTATGGGCGGTGACTCGGGCAATGGCTTAGGCGTATGTAGGTGAGCGAATGGGCGAAAGTGGGCGATAGCATGGGTGAGAGCTCAGGCAATACACGAGTGAGCTAGGGTGATGGTATGGACGGTGACTCGGGTGACACATGGGCACGATCCTAGGTGATATACAAGCGAGTGAAGGCGATGGTATGAGCGACGTTGGTTGCAATGTGGGCAATAGCTTGGGTGAGTGACCTGGGCAACATTGGGGGCGATGTGGATGGTAGCTTGGGTGATGTTAAGGGTGTGTGATGGGCAGTATTGGATGCGAGAGCAAGCGACAACAGCAGCAATGGTTGGAGCAAGAGTGGACGACAACAGCGGCGGTAGTTGTAGCATAAGTGGATGACAGCAGCAGTGATGGTTGCAATGAGAGCGGACGACAACAGTGACGGTGGTTGCAGAGCATAAGTGGTGGTGGTGGCGGCACGTGAGTAGTATGTGCAGTATGGGTGGTATTGGAGGTAATTCGTAAGGGTAGTGGTGCGTGAAGTGTTGGTGGTGGCACGTGATGGAGCGTGAAGGTGAGTGAGGGGGTGTAAAGTGTTTTTGTTAGGTATGTGTGATTAAAAAGAAAAGCCTCCTTAAATCTCTGACCCGCATGTTATTTATAAGCTCCAAAATCAAATCTTTTGAATTAAAGATATGAAAGATTTGTTTGTGATTTAACCTAGATTCACCGTAGCTTCTAGAAACCTTAGTTAGTTCGGGCTTTTCTTTTAAGGCCCAGCCCAATCCAATTTAGCCCAATAATTTAATAATCATGATATTGAGTCCTTAAATTGATTTAGTCCAAAACTAATGGATTCAGCCCATCTCAATAACTGATTTGACATCTTAACTTAACCCAACTTGATACGACTTGACTCTTGACTCAACTTCCTATGACCTAACTTGATTTTCTTTTTGCTATTTTTTCATTTTTTATTTTTTTTATTTTTCTTTTTCTTTTTCATTAACTTGGCTAAAAAATTGGCAAAAATGAGATGTATACACTTTTAGTCAGGAGACTTTTGGAGGTGAGAGATGCCAAGAACTGTCCAATCAAAGTGAGAGCTCTACTTGAAGAGTATGCTAATCTATTTCCTACCAAGATGTTGAAAAGTTTAGTACCCTTAAGAGGCATTGAGCATTGCATTGATTTTTAGCCTGGAGTAGCCCTACCGAATTGACTCGCTTATAGACTCAATCCTAAGCAGGCAGTTGAGTTGAAGAAGCAAGTTGAAGAGTTAGTGGATCGTGAGTATGTCCAAGTGAGCATGAGCCCATGTGTCATCCCAACCATGCTAGTACCAAAGAAAGATGGGTAATGGAGAATGTACATTGATAGCTACGCTATTAGTAAAATTACTGTTAAGTACTAATATCCAGTTCCATTATTGGATGATATGGTTAATGAGTTACATGGTGCTTACATCTTTTTAAAGATTAATCTGAAGAGTAGCTACCACCAAATATGAATGAGGCTTGGAGATAAATGGAAGATGGCCTTCAAGACAAGAGATGGTCTGTTCGAATGGATGGTGATGCCGTTTGGCCTAACTAATGCACCGAGTACATTTATGCGACTAATGAATTATGTGCTTAGAACATTGATTGGAAAATGTGTTGTGGTTTATTTTGATGACATTCTGGTCCATAGTGTTGACCTTATCACTTATGTTGAGCATTTAATATTGATGTTTGATATCCTTTAAGCCAAGGGATTATTCAGCATCCTAAACAAATGTAAGTTTTGTCAAAGCAAGGTTGTATTCCTTAGATATGTTGTTTCAAGGAAAGGAGTTCGAGTTGATGACAAGAAAATCAGAACTATTCTTGAGTGGCCTACATCGACTAGTGCTACTGAAGTCAGGAGATTCTATGGTTTAGCTTCATTCTATCGAAGATTCATTCGGAACTGTAGTTCCATAACTGCACCGTTAACTGAATTGACTAGAAAAAACACTGTATTTAGGTGGTTAGAGAAAGGTCAAAAGAGTTTTGAAGATGTGAAGTCCAAGTTGACGTTTGCTCCAATACTCACCTTGCCAGATTTCAAGAAAGTTTTTGAGGTAGAGTGTGACGCTTCTAATGTCGGCATCGATGCTGTCCTCATGTAAGAGCACTGACCAATTGCCTATTTTATTGAGAAATTCTAAGGTGTTGCCCTAAATTACTCAGCCTACGACAAGGAGTTCTATACCCTAGTCTAAACACTACAAAACTGGTAGTATTATCTATTGCCAAGAGAATTCATCATCTATTTAAATCATGAGTCTCTCAAGCATCTTTGCAGGTGGTAGAAACTTTCTTGGTGTCATGCTAAGTGGGTTGGGTTCTTAGAGACCTTTTGCTACATCATCAGGTATAAGAAGGGAAGCACAAACACCGTAGCAAATGCTCTCTCTCGTCATCATACCCTAATTTCGACTATACAAGCCAAGATACTTACATTTGGCACCCTACTTGATTAGTATGAGCACGTGCAGTATTTTGGGCCCTTAGTGGCCAAGTATAATGTTGGAGGCATTGTAGATTCTACTTGAGTCAAGGGTTCCTAATGAAGGGCAAGCAAGTTTATATGTTGAGTGGTTTAGTTAGAGAACTACTCATCCATGAAACTCATGCTAGAGGCCTGGTTGGCCATTTTAGAGAAAAGAAGACGGCTAAAATACTGAATGAACATTTCTACTAGCCTGGGATAATGAGGGATGTGTGCTGAGTTCTTGAGAGGTGCAAAGTATATAAACATGGAAAAAGAAGGAGAGAGCTGTACAAAGGGTACATACCCCTACCTATACCTGAGCACCTATGGATTGACATAAGCATGGATTTCATGCTTAACCTTCCCCAAATGTCTAGAAGACAAGATTCCATTATGGTTTTTGTCGATCGTTTTAGCAAGATGAGCTACTTCATTCCCTACCATAGAACTAATGATGCTATATTTTCACTAACCTTTTTTTTGTAGGAAATTATACGTCTGCATGGATTGCCAAGAAGTATTGTATCTGACCGTGATTCAAAGTTCATGAGTTTCTTCTAGAAAACCTTATGGAGGAAACTCGGCACTAAGCTTATGTACAATACTTCTTACTACCCTCAAATAGATGGATAGATCGAGTTAGTAAACAGGACAGTCGGTAACCTTTTGCAAGTAGCTGTAGGGAAAAACTTGCACGATTGAGACTTATGTCTACCTGTCATTGAGTTTTCTTACAACTGATCAGTTCATAGCTTGATAGGGAGGTCACCTTTTGAGGTTGTCTATGGACTTAACCTGAACTTGCTCCTAGATATGGTTGTTAGCCCAGCCAAACAAGGAGAGAGTCATTCTGGTATGCAGTACGTTGAGGAATCTCAAAAGTTGCATCAAAAGGTTGCCGAACATTTGGCATAAACTGTAGCTTAGCAGAAGGAATAGGGAAGCCGAAGAAGGAGACAAGTGGTTTACAGCCCCGGAGACCTTATCTAGGTCCACTTCAGTAAGGAGCGTTTCCTTAAGAAGAGAATGAGCAAGCTTTCCCATAGATCAAATGAACCTTTTAAGATCCTTAAGCGCGTCAACGATAATGCCTATAAGCTAGAGCTGCCCGATTGATATGGTGTATTTGCTACTTTTAATGTGGTTGATATGATACCTTATGTACTTGATGAAGAAAAGGGCCAAGATTTGAGGACAAATCTTCAACAACGTTAAGGAATAGATGAGCTGCTGACCACTAGCCCTCTTACTCATGTACGGCTTCAAAGCCTCCCATCCCTCACCTGAAGAATCCTCTCTTAGCAACCTACTGATGATAAGAAAATCTATGTGGAAGAAGGATGGTTGAATTCCTTGATAACTTCGAAAGGTTACACCTTGCTCTATTCTCCCTCTTATGCCAATGCCAACTATTCGCTTGCTGAGGGCTCTATACTGAATGATTAAACTTTCAGTTACTGAGAGACTCTTATCGAGTGACGAGACATTCTTCTTCAGTTGAGTACTTTTCTTCCAATTTCCTATTGACACTTGTTGCACCCCTTCCTTATTTCGGCAGTCCTTAATTTCGTTGCATCTTGATTCTATGTAGCTGTTGTGCCTAGAGAATCCTTACATGGAACCAATGTTGTACTGCTATCTATCCATTTTATCTAACATTATACGATTTTTCCCTTCTTTTTCGTTTGTCCTTTTTAACTTTTTTCATATGTACTAGGAATCTTCTTTTTATGTATATCTTTTTGTAATTTCTTTATTTGTAATGTTACCTTAGAGACTTACTATAAATAGTCCTTTTTCCTTATAAGCCCGAATCATCTTACCTGATTGATATACATTGAATATACTATTCTTACAAGACAACCCTCTCTAAACCTATTTTCATACACTCTTATCTAATCTTGTCAAGTGCTTTAGGATTAGTGGTAGGTGGACCTTAACATTAACTTGTGTGTCAAATTAAGTGAAGTGTTAAGTTGTGTTGTGTTCATTGGTGTCTTATATCCTCCAAGCAGCTTCACATTAGCTACTTTAGTTAGTTTGTAGACCTATTTACTCTAATTTCTTTGATATTTCGAAGGACCCATTAGTTCAAATTTGCTACAGTAAGTCCTAATGATAACTGAGCTTCTAAGTACATCACAAGGGGAAAGCGGTGTCTCCATTGCACACACCTGAGTTTAGTTGTAAGCTATTGCATAAACATGAAATCTCCTTAACCTAGATTATAATAAGTGAAATTACTTTGATATCACAATGGACTCGACTACATTGCGTAATGGCATTTACATGTTGCATTGAGTATAATTAATTATTTGAAAACCCTATTTGTGTTTGTTATGCATTCTTAAGTCTGCATTCTAACTTACTAAGCCATTGATTGCTCAAACTCTTATAGATTTTCTTACAAGTACTAACTGATATGCTGTGCTATAACTATCTTTTGGTTAGTATCTTTCTAAAGTACTAAGCTATGGGAGAGTGAGGATCAAGCTGGTTAATGTAATTGAGTCGTCTAGTGTTTCATTATCAACTCTTAAGTTTTTGGACCAATTATGTAATAAGTAATATGCTACTTATTAGACTACCTTAGCATGTAGAATTTAATGGGAATATAAGACAATATGAGCATCTTTATGTAAATATGACTTAAAGTTTTTGTTATATATATAAATTATATCTTTGATTATGAATAATTGTTTACTTCAAAGCAAGGAGTTATGGATGCCTTGTGTAAATCGTATCTATGATAAAGACTATAAGGTCAGTTATTATTATAGGTTATTTTACATAGTGAGACTGTTGTGACTTTATCACTTCGAGGCATAACATATAAGATCTACAATTCACCTTGAATGACCATTTGATGTTGGCTAGCTCGAGGACAATAATTATCTACTATGAAAAGGTGTAGAATGCATTGTTGAAGTAGAAAGTGGGTGGCTCTTAAATTTTTATCATTGTTCCAATTCTCTCTACACCTTATGTGCCAAAAACAACATCATAATAATTGTCTTCATGACCACCAAAGGCATTCATATATCCAAATCCACCCATCTCAACACCTAATAAGTCAAAAATATCTTCTTTATCAATTACAATCATATTTTTATAAACATAGGTGTAGAGTTTTCTCCTCACTTCTTTTGGCTCAATTCTTAATTCTAGATTTCCATTATCATCCAACCTATCGATTAAATTACAATAGAACAACTTGACGGCTTCCTCATGAACTTGAGTAGGATAATCTTATGATTCAAAGACTTTGTTTGAGACAACACTTGGTAATCTAAATAATCTTATAATGTGAAAAACTTCCCTTTTATAATGTCTACCAACTTGTGGAATGAGTCGGTCAAAGAGTTCATACCTTTGTGCATGACTGGAACTTGGGAAGAGGTTGCGAACATAGGAAGGTCCATTCTTTTTGGTTAGTTTTCCACTTGGAGCAACTTGGAAATTTCAATGAACACTTAGTGCATGCTGGGTTTTTAGGGTTTGAAGAGAGTGTATGAATGTATGAGACTAAGATTGTGAAAGAAAGAGAGTAGTAAGTGTTGGTATAGAGGAATATGAGTGATTTGGGTTTGGAAAAATGAGTTTTGGGTGAAGGTGAAGATAGGAGGGTTTGGAGGAAGGGAGGTCGGGAGAGAGGTCCGTATGTAGGATGTGGAAAAATGAAATGAATCATGTAGAAAAACTGTCATTTAAGATAGCATTTTTGCCTACCAATCAATCGGTTGCTCCTCAATGATCTATTGATCTGGACAAAAAAAAGAAAAAGAAAAAGAAGCTATTGGTTTGATCAAGCAAATGGAGATTGATCGGTCTAATTCCTATTGATCGATCAATAGAAGAATGAATGCTAAGGATTGATCAACTTAGTCCTTAGTGATCAATCTCTTTAATACGAAGAAGATTAGACCTTACTGACCTGATACAAGGATTTACAAATCGATCGGTCTGTTTGTTACTAATCAATCGATAGCTGCAAATTCTATAGCTTTTCACATAGAAACTAACATACCAAACTAAAAGAAAAAAAAAAATGGATTTTTGATGATTTTAAAATTTTGACCAAATTGTAAGATAAAAGTTTCCAACAAGTTTTATATGATCCTTATGAGCAAGTTAAAATCATAAAGCCTCTTAAATATTTTAAAATGACCAAATCACTATTCAAAATGAGCTAAGATCAAATTTATCCAAGAATAAGCAAAACTAACATATTTTAGGCTCTAAGCAAAGGAACTATCAAATTTTCACCTTGAACATAATTCAAATACAAAGAGAATCATGTTGGAACAACATTTTTAAGTGTAAGAAACACATCTTGCCAAAATCACATAAGCATTCCATGAGGAGCATACATAATCATGAACTAATTCATCAAATTTTCAAAAAACTTATATGATTTAAAGTACTTTGACAATGTTATATGTACAATAGATCATGAGAAAGACAAAAGCAAGACATAAAACACACAATAAAGTTATTTAACTACTATGGTTCCTAAAAACATGCTTTATCCAAATTGAGGTGTAAAGAGTGCAAATTTGCACAAACTTATGATTTGACCAAATTAACTGCATGAACACAATCTATTGACAAAATAGAATATACGTGAACCAATTTTGGGCATGGAAACCAAAGAAAGACAAAATAGTGCACATATGAATCTAGAATATCATCATCAACTTTAAGTGTGTCCAAAATAAGTTAAATGTAGAAATTTATGCATGAAACTTATATGCTCATGCTTCTTAGAACTATTATCATGTTATATACTGGTTGATTAATTGGATTAGTCAATTTTTGCAAAAATCACTATGCTGATTCTTAAGTGTCTAGCAATCTTCTTGCATGATCATTCCTAATTCTTTTTTTAATGTACGAAATCTATCTTTATTCAAGGGCTAGTGAATATATCATCTATTTGATTGTTTGTATCTATAAACTCTAAGCATATATTATTGTTTTGAAAATGATCACGAATAAAGTAATGCCTAATATCCATATACTTAGTTCTTAAATGTTGGATTGGATTCTTCATTAAATTGATTGCATTTGTGTTATCACATCTAATTAGGACATCAATATATTTAAGTCCATAATCATGTAAAGTTTGTTTCAACCATAAGATTTGAGCATAACAATTACTGGTGATCACATATTCAGCCTTGATACTTGAGAGTGCTATAGAGTTTTTCTTTTTAGCCAAGACACTAATAGGTTTTACATTGATCCAATAAGAACTGCTTATATTTTTAGTTTCCTAGAAAGTGACAAGTGCTGCTTATGCTTTTCTAATCATTTTTACAACCGGCAAAGTTAGCATTGAAGTATCTAACTAATTTGAGAGAGGTAAGCTTAGGATACCACAAGCCAATTTCAATGGTGCCCTTTAGGTCCTTGAAGAAGTGTTTTACTACGCTTAAGTGAAATTCTTTAGGGCAAGAATGAAATAGTATACATAGACACA
This sequence comes from Lumnitzera littorea, assembly GCA_024138015.1. Lineage (NCBI taxonomy): Eukaryota > Viridiplantae > Streptophyta > Magnoliopsida > Myrtales > Combretaceae > Lumnitzera > Lumnitzera littorea. The sequence continues at coordinate 31,228,472 of JAMXBB010000012.1, forward strand.
CAATAAACATGATATCAAGCCTAAATGTGGTTAGATATAATAAACTACCTATCATGCCCCTATATAACTTCTCACAAATAGGTTTTCATTTTTATCTTTATCAAGTTTTAAGGTGGTGCTCATTGGAGTTTGCTCAGTCTTGCAATTTTCCATTTTAAATCTCTTTAAGAGCTCCCTAGTATACTTGGCTTCATTTATGAATATTCCATTTGTAGTTTGCTTGACTTGTAGACCTACAAAATAATTAAATTTTCCCATCATGCTCATGTCAAACTCTTTCTTCATGCATTTTATAAATTCATTCATTGGATCTATGCTAATAGCTCTAAATACAATATCATCTACATAGATTTGGACAATCAATGTGTTTGACTTGTAATTCTTGATAAATAATGTTATATCTAATTTAGCTCTTGAAAAATCATTACTTATCAAGAAGCTACTAAGCCTCTCATACCAAGTTTTAGGAGTTTGTTTGAGTCCATAAAGTGCCTTGTTGAGTTTGAAAATATGATTGGGGAATTCATTATGTTTAAACTTTGGAGGTTCCCCTGCATATACTTTTCTTAATATAGCCATTTAAAAATGCATTCTTAACATCTATTTGATATAATTTGAAGTTTTTAAAGGCAGCAAATGCTAAAAGCATTCTAATAGCTTCCAACCTAGCAATTGGGGAAAAAGTCTCATCAAAATCTATTCATTCTTTCTTATTATATCCTTTAGCCACCAATCTTGCCTATTCCTAGTTACTATACTGGTTTCATGAAGTTTATTTCTATAAACCCATTTAGTTTTAATAATTGTTTTATTACTAGGCTTAGGTACAAGATCCCATACTTCGTTTCTTACGAATTCATTAAGCTCATCTTGCATAGCTTATATTCAAAACTTATCTTTTAGAGCTTTATCAATGTTTTCAAGTTTTACTTAAGATAAGAACACCATATTGCTTAAGTTCATTAAGGAAGTTTTAGCTTAAGCAAGTTCTCGTTTGTACCCTATTAGATGGTTTACCTATGATCAAGTCTTTAGAGTGATGTTTTTATAAATTTCTAATTTTTAGGCAAGTTTATGTTAGATTGATCAATCTCTTCATCTTCCTTAGAGATTTTTTCATTTTTAAAGTTTTTATCATGACTAATATTGTTCAATTGAGCACCAATATTCTCAATTTCATTACTTGGTTCTATAAATGCGAATGCATCATCAAAAACAACATGAATGCATTCCTTTTCTACTAAAGTTCTCTTATTAAACACTTTATAAGCCTCATTAGACAAAGAATAACCAAGAAATATAGCATCATCAAATTTAGAATCAAATTTACCTAGTTGATCCTTACCATTATATAGCATAAAGCACTTAGTACCAAATGGATGTAAATGTTAGGTCATTTGCCTCTCCAAAGCTTATAGGAGGTTTTCTTTAAGATAGGCTTTATGAAAACTCGATTTGATATATAACAAGCGGCATTCACCACCTTATCCTAAAAATACTTAGGTAAATCATTTTCATAAAGCATTGTTCTTACCATTTCAATGAGTTTCTTATTTTTCCCTTCGGTAACTCCATTTTGTTGTGGAGTTCTAAGTGTAGAGAAGGTGTGTTCTATGCCATTTTTATCACAAAACTCTTCTATTTCATTATTTTCAAACTCTCCCCTATGATGACTTCCAATAGAGACAATTGTAAGACCTTTTTCATTTTAGATCTTTTTACAATATTTCAAATACACATAATATGATTCGTCCTTACTTGTAAGAAAAAAGGTCCAAGTGTATCTATTGAAGTCATCAATAATGACTAAGGTATATTTTTTTTCTTCTAAACTTAAAGTTTGAGTTAGACCAAATAAGTCCACATACAATAGTTAAAGTGGCCTAAAAGTAGAGATGACATCTTTTAATTTAAAAGATGATTTTGTTTATTTGCTATGTTGACATGCTTGGTATACTTTAGCTTTATCAATACTAATCTTAAGTAACCCTTTAACAATATCATGTTTGACTATTTGATAAAATATGCATGCTAGCATGCCTCAACTTCTTATGTCACAATCAATTATCATTATTTTGAGTAGATAGACAAGAGATTAGACTTATAAACATGTCGAAGTTGATTTTATAAATATTTTCCTGTCTATACCCCTTAAAACAAATTTGGCCATTCCTAGTTCATTCAATAGAATACTTTGAAGCTTGAAATGTAACCTTATAGCCAATATCACATAGTTGGCTTATATTAGGTAGATTGTGCTCTAAATTGTCTACAAGAAGAACATTCTTAATTGTAAGATCCTTATTAATGAGAGTGTTATCTTCACCAATTACATGAGCTTTCCGATTATCTCCAAACGTGACACTCTCACCATCCATCAAGTATAATGTTATGAACTTAGATGCATTGCCTATCATATGTCTTGAGCATCCGTAATCCAAGATCTATTTATTGTTTCGTCTTGAAGGACCTTACAAAACAAGAGTTATCTCTTTGGTGCCTATCTTAGTTTTGGTCCTTTGTGGTTAGTTGCTAACATATAAGTTTACCCTTTAGAGACCCAAACCATCTTGCTTTTATGATTCAAAGCTATAGTTCATTTCATTACACATGTATGAGTAATATGACCATAGCTCCCACAATAATTATAAGTTTTATTAGTCGCTTTAACAAAGTAACTTTTATAAGACTTATAAATATTGCTTCTACTATAGCCACTTCCAATTTTATCTAATCTTTGCCTTTTTAAGCTAAGGAATTTTTCTAAATTCTTTTCTCCATCTACGAATTTAGCTACAGTTTGCTTTGAATCATCTAAACTAGCTTTCACTATAGCATTTTCTATTTCAAGTCTTCGTATTCTATCAACTACATCATCATCATGCATACTAGTTATGCTATCAATCTTCTTTTTAAGTACTTCATTTTCTTCTTTCAATTCATTATTTTCCTTAACTAGTTCTTCATTCTTTGAGTTTAATTCCTCATTATTCTTATTTAGTTTGTCTACTTTTAACCTTAAGTATTCATTATCTTCTTCTAGGCCTTCTTTTGCATCTACTATATTATTACGTTCACTTTTGATTACATCAAATTTGTTACCAAATTCATTCATCATTTGTTTCAATATTTTTATTTTTCTTTTGTATTTTGACAAATTCCTTTAGCAGTTCATCATACATATCCTTTAAGTTATCATAAGAGGATTGTAACGTGGAACAAACCTAATCATCAATTGCCATAAAACATGTATCTTTATCGAAGTCAGTTAGGTCACTATTACTCCATGTTGCTACTATTGCTTTCTTTGTTGATCTTTTGTCTATCTTTTTGAGGAGTGGACAATATTCTTGAATGTAACTAGGCTTTTGACAATTGTAGCACTTCAACGCTTCTTTCCTCTTCTTCTTGAATTTGGATGTACTCCCTCCACCATCCTTATCCTTTCTCAAATTTTTATTGAACTTCATGAATTTCCTGAACTTCCTTATCATCATAGCCATTTTTTCATCCTCGTCATCACTTTGTTCTTCATCATCACTTGTAGTGAATTTGGTTGTTTTAAGAGCAATTGCTTTCTTCTTAGACTCCTTCCTATGTCTCTTGATCATTTCATGTGTTTTGAGGGTTCTAAGGAGTTCTTCCCTTAACATCTTCTTCAAGTCATGTACTTCCTCCATAGCGATTCTTTTTGCCTCCAAATCTTTTGGTAGTGACTTAAGAATTTTGGAATTAATTTCCAAATTAGAGAGTTTAGTACCAAGTACTATCAAAGGATTAACAATATCAATAAATCTTTTGTGTATTTCATCTATTGATTCATTTGGAAGCATCTCAAAGTTCTCAAATTCTCCTTTTAAGAGACTTATCTTAGTATCTCTTACTCTAAATGGTCCTTCATAAGTGTTTTGTAATTCATCCTATATCTCTTTTACATTAGAGTAAGTACATGTTCTATTAAAATCCTATTTACTCATCGCACAATGTAATATTTTCATAGCTATTTCATTTAAGTCAGTTTTCTTCCAATCATCATCGATATAATCCTCCTCTTTTTTGTTTTGTATCTCGATCAGATTGTTACATGCTAAAGCATTCTATTTTGTGCCTTCATGAAAATCTTCATTCTACACTTCCAATACGAATAATTTCCACTAGTTAGAAGCATTGGCCTATTAATGGCTAGTCCTTCCATGAAGCTTAGTGCATTTAGTACCATGATCTTTACTCTAAATGTGATTAAGAAATAAATATAGAGCCCTTTCTTTGATACTAAATGAAGAACACTAGGCTAATACTCAAAAAGGGGGTGAATTGAGTATTAATGACAAATTATGAATTTTCTTAATAATCTATCTTTAGATACAACAATAGTAGATAAGATTAATAATTAAATAATGACAAAAAGTGTGGAAATAAAAGAGATAGGGAAAGAGGGAATCAAGCTGTGATATAACGTAGAGTTTGAACCACTCCTTACTCTCTATGGACATTAATTCCTCCAACCGAAGACTTTACACCACTTTTATTAATCACAAAACCATAATGCTCAATTAAGAGCTTACATAATCTAATTGTCACACAACAATCACTTAATAACACTTGAGCACAATCTCTATCTTTCAAGTGTAATGCCTTTTGTAAATTTGCAAGAGTAAACCCTAACGTTATTATAATGACTTGGTCGGAGCTCCTCCTACCGAGGTATTGTCTGCTTTGGTGCAGAACGCCGCACGGTTTTGTCTCTTAGTGTAGTAGTTTCCTAGGAGGTCACCCATCTTGAGATTACTTTATTCTAAACATGCTTAACTTTGGAGTTTTGACATACTCAGAGTTGCTACACCAAAAGACGATTTGATGATTTAGAATTCCATTACTTAGCAAATAAGGGTTATTACAATGTAAAGACCCGGCTAGTACTTCTCCTACCGAGGTATTGCTTACTTTGGCATAGAATGCTGTATGGTTTTATCCCTTGGTGTAATAACTTCCCAAGAGGTCACCTATCTTAAGATTGCTTCAGTCTGAGCACTCTTAACTTTGAATTTTTAACGTATTTTGAGCCACTACACCAAAAAGTGTCTCGATGATTTAAAATTTTGTTACTTAGCGTATAAGGAGTATTATAATGTAAAGACCTAACTTGAAATCCTGTAATGCCTTTGAAGGGGGGCTGGTAGTTTTGCTTAAAATCTTCATATCACTTGTATACCCATGATATAAAGACCGCCTTATAAGTTAAAGGTTACAAGGCTTTAACTAGTAAGTTTCTAAGGGTACTTATTCAATTTACATACATTTGCTTAACTATATATATATCTATAAGCAATTCAATAATCGATAATCACCAGAACAATAGAGAGTTGGAATCACCTACTAAACAATAAGAAAGGGTATTTATATCTCGACAATCATATTGATAGTAAATACCTTAAAAGTTTAATTCGAATGTACCACTTGCTTTCCTAAACTTATATTTTACTTTCTCAATTTGATGGAGCGCTTTGCACTTGAATCCTAGCCCAGCCCCAACTTTACAAGACTTGCAAAAGAAACTATTAGAGGGTAATCTACATCGAGCTTTGTAAGTAACCTTCCTACCTCACCATCAAACAATAACAAGTAAGTTATTTATCAAACATATGAATGTACGTATAAGCATAAGCAATGTAAACAATATATACAGTTGGACGGTAACTATATACAGCATTATTTTAATGTCCACCATTGCTAGAGTTAGAAAGTATTTAGATGCGTTAAAACCTAGGTATCCACGTCCAATATGAAATCTCTTAATAATATAAACACCCTCAGTAGTAAACATGGCTCGACCTTAAGTAGAAGGCGACACTCCTTGAAGCTGAGTAGTTCCTAAAGGTTGAGGCAAGAACATGTCGCATGTATACATCATACGATAAACAATCATAATGAATAATATCAATATGGATCCATCTAACCATAATCTCCCACTTTACTACGTGGTGCTAATGCTCTTTAACTTATCTTATAAGATGTAATACATGTCCAGTTTAATTAGAGGCTGAATATTTATTAATTCCGAATTCATGGGGTGGTCAAGCAATCATATTCCAAACACTCCAATGCCCTACATTTTAATACAATAAACAAGGGTGTTTGGAATATCTTAAGATATTTTACAAGCATGAATCAACCAGAACAAGCACACATAAGTTCCCATATACCCAACGTGTGTCAAGTTCAATTATCATATATAATTGAAGTTTGGTAATACCAGTAGTTTGGTAACTATAAGCATAAAACAAAGTAAAATAGGGGGTGGTATACTCACTTAGCTTAAAGTTTAGCAATCCTAGTAGTCCTTAGTAGTCTCAAACTTGGTATCGCCAATCACTTAAATAAGGTAATTAAAGTAAATAAGACTTAACTTAGATGTAAAATATTCATTAGCCTTGCTATAATTTCCCTATTTTCGCTTATTTTGTATCTTGGTCATTACTTTGTCATTTAAATTCGGAAATTTGCATTCTTATAATCAACTTTCATTATTTTCGAGAGTTCTTTCATTTGGTGAGCTTATTTTTAGGCTTTTGGATCAACAAGGTTTTGGTTTAAGCCTTATAAGTTTGTAGGCCTAAAGGGTAAGTTTGTTACTTTAAGGTTTAGTCCTAGTTTTAGGCTTTAGGCTTAGCTTTTGATCTTGAACCTTGCACTTAATATTTTAAGCTTCTTTTTAAGTATTTTAAGTGGACTTTTTTGCCCAACACTTTAAATTTTCACCTTGTGCCTTGGTGTTGCTTTTGTGGGCATAAATGGGCCATTTTTATTAATTTAAGTCCTTTGCCTACTAAGGGGCCTATAAGGATGGCTTTAATGTGCTTTTAGACTTAATAAAACTTTTATATTTTATTTTATGAGCTTTTTTAATTTAGGGTTTAGATTTAGTCACTAAGTTATTGGGCTCTATTCTTGGTTCTTTTAAGGACTTTTAGGCTTATCCTGCATTTTAAGGCCTTAAGCCTACCTTCACTTGTGATTTTGGGCTTAAGCCCACTAAAGGCTTTAAGATAAGTCTATTTTCTATTAGGATTCAAATCTATCTTTTTGTATTTATTGGGCTCTTAATCATTTTTCCTTGGCTTTAATAACTAACTAAGCTAGTTTAGGCCTAATTTGCATTATAGGACCCTAAACTTGATTCTAACTTATTTCAATAGGCTAAATATCTTAATAAGTCTACTAAATAACCCATTTTACTAAGTGCTCCAAATCTTGTTCATTTCATTAATGAGGTTTCTAACACTATTCCTAAAGCCTTAATCACCAATTTAACTAGTTTAGGCCATTAACTCATCATTACCCTACTTAACTTGTTTAATTACATCCTAAATCATACTTAACACTAAACAATCATGTTGTTAAGGTAATAAATAAAAATTTACAGATTTGAAACTTTCATTGAAGTGGTGGCCAAATAGGGTTCTTTTAGGCTTTCTTTTAACTTCTTCCATTTAATACTTATTCTAGTGTGATTATATGACTCTAAAATGACATGTATATGATTATAATATATTTATATAGTATTTCTAATCTTAAACTCTTAAGATATCATAGATAAAACTAGTGTAAATAAAAAACTTAAATTAGATGAGTTTTACCTTAAACTAGTCTGCATGAGCTCTAACTTTCCACTAAAAATAGAAATTGAAATGTCCTTCTTTAGGTGCACAAGTTTATCAACAAGAAACTACAATGTGTATGTGACATTTTGGTGGTGGTGGTTTGTGATTTGGTGGCGTATAGTGGTGACAATGCTAAAAGGCGCTAATGTGGCAGGAGAATCCAAGAGCACTTCTTGGTTTTCCTTCCTTCTTTTCTTGATTTTTATTTAGGTTTGTGGAGAGGGTTTCCAAGGGTTTTCTATCATGAAGAATGGTGTCAAATGAGGGTTATGGAGGAGTGAAATAGTAGTTATTGAAGGTGGATTAAGAGGGACAAGAGGTGGTTATTTTAAGAAAAGGGTACATGGTCCCCTCTTAGTGCTATTGTATCTTATTTACTTTTTGCTAAATGAAGGAGGATTTTGTTTCCTATACAACAAGCATCATTTAATTCCCAATTAATCCTTTTTCCTTTGTTCTTAATTTAGTTTGACTTGTTACTAATTAAGATGTAATGAGAGATAGTAGATGGATTAAAGGGTAATTAAGCTAATTAATCACTATTATACTTAATTAAACAATTTAGGCCTAATTAGGGTCTTGCCATATTTTATCACTTTAATTAAGTTCATTGACCTATATTACCTTGTTTGTTAGAGTCCTTTATTATTCGGGATTAATTAAGGTTTTTGGACTGGATATGAGGCTAGCGATTTAGGGTTTCCTAACAACTGGAGAAATTATTTGCAATTAGCGAATAGTTTAGGGATATACTTAGGGTTTATTAGTTGAATTAAGGTTTTAGACTTCCAATTAAGGTTTTGTTCCGTCTCTTAATATTTTCCAATTTTTTAAAGGTTTTTTGTTATAGGAATAAGCATGTGACTATCTTGAAGCCCAAGCCGAATAATTTGTGCCGAGGCTTAGTGGTTGCCAGACGATTGAAAGGTAGAAAGGCAAACACTTGGATTCAGGCATATCATCTACCAAGAAGCCGAAAGTGCACATTACCGAGAGTTAGAGTCTTAAGATCCACTCGGCACGGCACAAAAAGACTAGTGTCAACTAATCCTAGGACTTGATAATTATGGGTTGACTTTTCAAGTGTTTCAACCATATACTACGAGACTTCAAGAACTCCTCCTTGGACCCGGACACCTAACTGCCGACCCCCATCTAGTTTGAATCCTACTCCTTTCTGGATAAGCTAAATGATTGCATGCCGACTTCTTCTATTAAATGCACAGTTTTGTATTCTTGTACATATTTTCTTTATTCTTAATTATGGGCCCATTCTTTAGGATTTAAATCCTTACACATTATTTACATTTTTGCCACTAAGGTTTTAAGACTTGCTGTAAATAGCAATATTTGTAATTAGCAGATAACAACAACAATCAGATAGTGAAGAATATTCCCACACTTGGAACTTTCCTCTTTTCGAGCAAAGTCATCCTTGAGCTTTTAAAGTTAGCATTGCCGGAGTATTAAGTATGTTTTACTCTTTAATCTCTCTTATGTTTTTATCAATCTTGCCCTTAAGATTCTGGTGAACCCTTCATTTAATTGAGTTAGTGAGTTGCATCTAACTTTTCATTTAAAACTCGAGTGACATTTAGTGTTTGTGAGTTATATTGAACCCTATTTTAAGCTCAACCCCTAATTATGCTTGTATCTTGGTACGTGATATCCATATACATTCACCATTAAACCTTCCCATTTTACTCCCTGTTCTTCATACTTGCTCAAATCCTCGAACAGCCACTCTGGTTTCTAACCCACTATTGCATCATCTTGCATATTAGGGTTTTTATGCGTATGATTAAGGTTTTAGGGTTTTACTCTCTTTAGGGTTTCTTGACTTTATTGCTTAGGGTTTATGACTTATTATTTAGGGTTAAATTTTTTAATTTATAGATTTTATTATTATATATTGAATAGTTCTAAGGATTACTTATTAACTCCAGTATCTAACTTTGAGTTCAGATCCAAGAATTTACGGGGTTTATATCATCTCCCCAATTATAAGGTTGGCATCATTAAGGACATATTTTGATATAATTCCTTTGGCTTTGTGTAATTAATCGCTCTTGACTTATAGTTAATTATGATATAAAACCTTGATTAGTGAATTAAGGTGTGATTAAGTTTCTTAATCTTAATTACTTGTACACTTGACATAAATTAGGTGCATTTTAGGGCCTAATGCGTCAAATTAAGTTGGTTAATCGCATTAGGTCATCTTGTCTAATTATTTTAAGGAGTTGAGACAATTTATTGCTATTCGAGTATGTTTTAGAGGGTAGATTAGGGTTTTAGGCCAATTAAGCGATTAGTCTCCAAATGGTTTTACTATTTAATTAGAGTACACTAGTCGGATTAGGGTTTTCAACCTTAGATTAGTGTTTGACAATTTGAAAGGTTCATACGTTTTAGGGTTTCAATTAGGATTTTAGTGTTCAAAAGTTCATTTGAGGCTTATAGTATTTGTTTTAAGGTTTTGAATTCATTATTAAGGTTATCTATACCAATATTCTTTTTGGTTTAGCTTACCCTTTATCATTTTCAGGGAGCTCTCCTAGACTTTGATTATCAGTCTCTTTCCCATTGGAGTTTAGGTTTAGTTTCATTAGATTAGGTTGACCTTAGGAGTTAATATTAGCTATTGGCATTTGTTTATAAGATTTTAAGACTTTTTAGTGCAGGGGTCAAACTAGGGTTAAGACTGTTATTTAGGGCTTTAGGGGTTTGCATTAGGGTTTTTAAGTGTAGCCTCTTAAGTTCAAGATTAGTTATCTTGCCAACACTAAGGGTATTTTTTGGAAGAACTTATTAACTTATAACCATTGTTCTAAAAAATTTGTGAGGTTTACAACTCTTCTTACTGAGGTATTATCTACTTTGGTATAGAACGCCGCTCAATTTTGTCCCTTAGTGCAGCAAATATTATGCTATACATATAAGTTGTAAGCAAATGTCTAACTGAACTCTGATGTAGTGGCCCTTTTATCATATAACTAAAGTTTTCTTTTGATTAATGAGCAAGTTGAGTTAATTTTTTAACAGGTATTCCTATGTGATAGTGCATTATGTGCTATGCTAGGATGCGAGATCCTTTAGGTGGTATTAAAGCACTCTACTAACCAAAAGGGTAAGTCCCTACCTAGTAGTAGTCTTAAACTTGTGTAACGAAATTGACGAGGATGTTTGTTTTATAAAGGGAGTGGATTGTAATACTCTTTATATGCTAAGTAATGGAGTTCTAAATTATTGAGGTACCTTTTGATATAGTGGCTTGAAGTATATCGAAACTTCGAAGTTAAGTATGCTTTGGTTAAAGTAATCTTAAGATGAGTAACCTTATGGAAAGCTATTGCACCAAGGGACAAAATCGTATGACATTCTATGTCAAAGTGAACAATACTTTGGTAAGAGGAACTCCTTCTGGGTCGTTACAACTATACTCTTAATTTTCTCTCAAATGAATAGCAAAACAAAGCACCCTTAATTGAGTACAAAAGTGTAAAAGAATGTTTGAAATTTGCAGTTAAAGATCAGATATATCCTTGTCTTTGACGAGTAGTTGTGGTATAAATAGGGTTGCACAAATTCATCTCATTACTATGTCAAATGCATTGTAACAGCTAGTTCAGGGTGCTATTGATTGATCGCTATTCTAGCTACCAATTGATTAATAGTACAAATTTCTTAGCCAGCTTCTTCTATTAAGTGGTCCCTCTTGTGGTATCGCCCACCTTCAAGCGGATCACAAAATGTTCTAGTTTAGAGTTTTGGTTATCGATTGATCGCCAAGTATTCAACTGTTTGGTTAGTAAAGCAAAATTCCCATCTACCTCCTTTTGTTGATCGATCACCTTAACATGTTGCCCAACATTTCTTCAAAGCATAGAATGTAGAAGTGTGATTTCCCAAACATCTATTGATTGCTAAGCCTTATACTGATTGATCGATAGGCTTCTACCACTTTTGAACATCTTGTAACAAATGGTAACACCAAACTAAGCATAAACAAGGATAATAACTATCTATTTTACCGAGAAATTGTCTTTAACTTCCATGTTAAAGATTTATGAATTGAAATTCTTTGTAAACCTTTCAAGATAAATCTCAAAAGATAATTTCAATATCAATTAAGTTTTGTCTCATAAAAATCACATGAATCACGTGTTCAACAATAATTATGGAAGGGCTAAAAACCCTTGACCTTAACTCGTTTAAAAAATGGATTAAACAAGTTAGTCTATGGGCTAAAAGCATTAATAAGTTAAATGAGCCAACCTAAACTGGCCTACTTTAGCTTGTAAGCTAAATAGGTCGAGCTCATTTGACTTGCTTTTCAAATGGGCTAAAAAACCTCGACCTAAACTTGTAGGTCCCGATTAAGCAATTTGTTTGAAAATTTTTGGAAGATATTTATGTATGGTCCTTAAAATTATCATGTGTAACTGTTGTTCTTTGGCTCCACTATTGGGGACCCAGTTCTCCACACTAGTGTCATTCCGTTATCCACTGCGAAAATTTAATGATAACTTTGAGAGATTATAACCACTAATTCCTCTGCTCTGACTCTCTTAGCCTAACATTTGGCTAAACTCGAATCTATAGAGATACAAATATGTAATCTTCACTTCTAACAGCTTTCCTAACTCTTAAAGAAATAGGAAATAAGATTGAGGAAGAAATACAAATGATCCTCTAAGTTTAAGTACAAGATAGAAATAAAATGTGAAATTTGTATAAGTAGAAAAAATCCTCTAAGAAAGCCTCTAAGTGTTTTGATATGAAGATGTTTTTAGCTTTTCAATACTATTCTTGTTTCCAGACTTGTGTCATTGAATTTTTGAATTGTTGTAGCATATATATCTTCCTTTGTAATGGCTAAATGCACAAAAATCTAATCTCTTGGTGATTATCTTCAACTTAGTCGTTAGAAAAACTAAATCTCTGATTTTTATAAAAATATCTCTAACTTGGCTAGCTTGAATGATGAAATTTGGATTAATAAAAATTTGTTTGAAAACTTCTGGAAGATATTTCTAATATGGTCCTTAAAATTATTACGTATAACTCTTGTTCTTCAGTTGATATGTTTGTTGGAAAAAAAATCTTGGCTTCATGAGAATATTTATGGAATGAACATAAAAATGATGTTGAATAATATTCTTTAATCTGGTATCAAATTCAATTTAATCTACAATAATCTTTATCTTGATAAACCCCAACAAATTTGCAACAGTCAATTTTGAATTTGAATTTAAGATTATAAGATATGGGATGATCTTCCATTGATAAGATATGGATAACCAATAAAGATTTATCCTTATCCATTCTCTTGGCTTCTCTTAAATCAGCTACAACATATCTTGTACGACCTGATCAAATTTGATCTTTGAATTTATAAAAGTATTTCATCCAATAGATTATCCAAATAATTCATGGCTTCACATCATGATAGATTAAAAAAAAATCTACATATATTTTTTTATAAAAATGATAAAAATTATCTTCCTTAATTTGATCCTAGTGGATAATTGTCTAACTTAACAAAACGTATTAGATGTACCACCCAAATACACCTAATAAGTAGGGCTAGGCCTTTAAAAAAACAAATTATCCAACTTATAATTGGATCTAATCAGTTTTGCACATCTTTGTTCATTCCAGAATTTGCCTCTGACAAATCCTTTGAGTTTTATCTAGCTCACTAATTTTATTCCCTTTGAAAAATCCTTTGAGCTTTATCTAGAAAATAAATTGTCTTTTTGATGTGCCTAGGAGCTAAGTTATCACTAGGACTTACCGTAGCAAATTTGAACCAATAGGTCTTTTGAAATATCGAAGAAACTAGAGTGAGTAGGTCTACGAACTAACTAGAGTAATTGATGTGAAGCTGTTCGGAGGATATGACACATTAACAAATACAACATGACTTGACACTTCACTTGTTATGACGTATAAGTTAATGTCAAGGTCCAGCCGCCACTAATCTTAAGTTACTCGGCAAGATTAGATAAAAGTATATGAAAATAGACTTGGAGAGGGTTGTCTCATAAGAACAATGTATTCAATATATATTTGTCAGGTAAGATGCTTCTAGCTTACAAGGAGAAGAGACTACTTATAGTAAGTCCCTAAGGCAACAATATAAATAAAGAAATTACAAAAAGGCATACAAAAAGGGGATTCTTAATACATACGAAAATGGGTAAAAAGGATAAACGACAAAAAAAGGGAAAAATATATAGTGTTAGATGAAATGGATAGGTGGTAGTGTAACATTAGTTTCATACATAGATTTTCTTATCACATCAAGTGAGAAGAATCAAGATGTTGCAGCAACAAAGAGGTCAAGACTAGAAGTGATGCAGTGAGAATTGGAAGTATGCTAAGAGAGGAGTACTTGACTAGGGTAAGGTTAGCTCATGTTACTCAACAGGAACTCTCGATGCCAGAAAAGTCAAATCACTTGGCATAGAATCCTCAACCAGTGAATATTCGACATTGATACTAAAGAGAGAATAGAGTTAGGTGTAACCTTCTAGAGCTGTCAAGGAGTTCAGCCATCTTTCTTCAACATAGAGTTTCTCATCATCAACAGATTGATGAGAAAGAATTCTTTAGGTAAGGGATTGGAGGCCACAAAGCCGTACATAAGTAAGAGGACCAGTAGTCGGTAGCTCATTAGTTTCCTAAGGTCGTTGAAGATTTATCCTCAAATCTTGGCCCTCTTCTTCATTGAGTATATAAGGTGTCAGGTTAGCCACATTAAAAGTGGTAGATACATCATATCCGTTGAGTAGCTTTAGCTCATAGGCATTGTCGTTAAAGTGCTTAAGGATCTTAAAAGGGCCATCTAATCTAGGGGAAAGCTTGTTCATCCCCTTCCTAGGGAAACGCTCCTTGTTGAGGTAAACCTAGACAAGTTCTTTAGGGTTGTAAACCACTCGTCTCCTTTTATGGCTTCCCTGTTTCTTCTATCAGGCTATAGTTTGTACCAATTGTTCAGCAACATTTTGATGCAACTTCTAGAATTCCTCAACACGTTACAAGCCAGATTAACTTTCACCTTGTACGATCGGGCTAACCACTATATCTATGGATAAGTTTGGGTTAAGTTCGTAGATGACCTCAAAAGGTGACTTTCTTATCGAGCTGTGAACTAATCGGTTGTAAGTGACTCAATGACAAGTAAGCATAGGTCCCAATCATTTAAATTCATCCCTATAACTACTTATAGAAGGTTGCCAACTGTCTTCTTTAATACCTCAATCTAGCTATTCATCTATAGGTTGCAAGAAGTACTGTACAAAAGCTTAGTGTTGAGTTTCCTCTATAAGGTTTTTTAGAAGAAACTCGTGAACTTCGAATTACAGTAGGACATAATACTTCTAGGCAATCCATGTAGATATACAATTTCTTGCCAAAAGAGGTTAGCAATAAATAAAGCATCATTAGTCATATGGCAGGAAATGTAGTGGCTCATCTTATTGAAACAATTAACCACAACCATAATGGAGTCACGTCTTCTTAGCGTTTAGGGAAGGTCGAGCATGAAATCTATGCTTAGGTCGATCCATAGGCACTCAAGTATAGGTAGGGGTATATACTTTCCGTATGACTCTTTCCTTCCTTTTGCATGTTTACACACCTCGTACCTCTTAAGAACTTAGTGCACATCGCTCATTATCTCAAGCTAGTAGAAATATTCTTTTAGTATTTCAGTTGTCCTCTTTTCTCCGAAATGGCTGGCCAAGCCTCTAGCATGAGCTTCATGGACGAGTAGTTCTCTAACCAAACCACTCGGCACATAAACTGGCTTGCCCTTCATTAGGAACCCCTAACTTAAGTAGAATCCATCTACAATGCATCCGACATTGCACTTGGCCACAAAGGGCCCAAAATACTAGTCGTGCTCATATTGATTGGGTAAGGTGCCGAATCCAAGTACCTTGGCTTGCATAATGGTAATAAGGGTAACACAACAAGAAAGAGTGTCAACCATGATGTTTGTGCTCCCTTTCTTATTCTAGATGACATAGTAGAAGGACTCCAAAAATTCAACCCATTTGGCATGACACCGAGAAAGTTTCTATTGCCCACGAAGATGCTTGAGAGAGTTATGATCAGAGTAGATGATGAATTCTCTTGAGAACAGATAATGCTACCACTTCTATAGTGTTTAAACATGGGCATAGAACTCCTTGTCATAGGCTAAGTAATTTAGGATAGCTCCTCTAAGCTTCTCACTGAAGTATGCAATTGGTCAGTATTCTTGCATAAGAACAACACCATTGCTGATGCTAGACACATCGCATTCTACCTTAAAAGCTTTCTTAAAATCTGGTAGGGTGATTACTGGAGCAGACGTCAATTTAGATTTACATCTTTAAAACTTTTTTAAGCTTTCTTCGACCACCTAAACTAAGTGTTCTTCTTAGTTAATTCGGTTAAAGGCTCAGTTATGGAATTGAAGTTTTGAATGAATCTTCGATAAAACGAAGCTAGACTATGGAAGCTCCTGACTTCAGTAACATTAGTTGGTGTAGGCCACTTAAGAATAGCTTTGACTTACTCATCATCTACTTGGACTCCTTCCTTCGAAACAACATATTTGATGAACATAACCTTGCTTTGATAGAATACACAATTCTTCATATTCCCAAATAATCTCTCAGCTTGGAGGATGTCAAACACCGATCTTAAATGCATAACATGAGTGATGAGGTCGACACTATAGACTAGAATGTCATCAAAATAGACTACAATACATTTGCTAATTAATGTTCTAAGTACATGATTCATTAGTCGCATAAATGTACTTGATGCATTAGTTAGATCAAATGGAATTACCATCCATTTGAACAAACCATCCCTTGTCTTAAAGGCCATCTTTTATTCATCTCTAGGTCTCATTTGTATTTGGTGGTAGCCACTCTTTAGGTCAATCTTCAAGAAGATGTAGGCACCATGCAACTCATCGAGCATATCATCTAACCGTAAGATTGGATATCGATACTTAATGGCAATTTTGTTGATGGCATGACTATCGATATGCATTCTTCATGACCCATCTTTGTTAGGTATTAGTACGGTTGGTACAGCATATGGGCTTATACACTCTCAAACATACGCGTGGTTTACTTACTTATCTACTTGTTTCTTTAGCTCAGTTACTTGCTCAGGATTAAGCTAGTCAGTAGGTCGATTTGGTAAGGCAGCTTTAGGTTGGAGGTCGATGCAATGCTCAATGCCTCTTAAGGGAGGTAGACCTTTTAGCATCTCGTTAGGAAATAGTTCGGCATAGTCTTGAAGTAGATGTTGTACTTCGGTAAGTAATCTTGATAAGTGTAAATTACTTTATACTTTCAAGGCATATTTAGGCATAGAATTGATCATAATTGTGATTTAAATCTTAAGTTATGGTACTTAATTGTATAAAATATTGATTTCAAGTAAATCACGAGCAAGCGGATGAAACATACATAAGAAAAATGACTTTTTAGTCAATTACGGCCGTGAGGAGAAGAAAACAGTGAAGTAGTCTTAAGAATTATCAATCACGGGCGTGATAATGAAGTAATGAAAAATCCAGCCTTGATCATGTCCTTAATTACGGTTGTGATTAAGGAAGTATTGATGATCCCCCTATCAATTACAGCCATGATTGCATAGTAGGAGAATGATCATGTTTAAAGTCACGGGTGTGATGCAGTTTAATAAAGTGATGAGGAGTTCATGGCATTTATCATGGTTGTAATAGGTGAAAGAGAATTGTTTTCGAGACTATTACGCCTTGAGTCACAAATGTGATGAAAGGGGTATAATTATTCTTTTCAATATTTTCACATGAACCAATGTGGGGGAAACGATAGGTGGTTCCTTGAAGAAGTAGATCTGAGTCCTTTAATGGGGAGAATATAAAAATACTGCAACTTGTGGAGAAAAGACATTAGCATCATTTTTTTTTCAGAGATCATTTTCGAAACATCAATTCATAACAAATACCCAATCATCTATATTTGCATCAGTGTATTTACACTTACAATATAATTGCCTAGATATTATATCATACATTTCTTGAAACCACTCGAGAGGGACGACGGGATTTCATTGTTGCACGTTGTAAAGATATTTATCGTGAAATTAAAACAGGGTTATATTTCATTGTTGTATGTTGTAAAGATATTTACAGTGAAATTAAAATGGGGTTGTATTTCTTACTTGTCTTACGTTAATTTCATTATTATTTTTACATTGTGTTTATACATTTTTTTCTTTTATCTTGTGTGAGTAATACATTAGGATTTGCTACATCACATAGTATGATCAAGTGCATGGAATAGTAGTTTCTTGATACATGTTAATTTCGATGAATTGTACTTAATGAATCTATGTATGGTGTAGTGCATGACATTGACTTAGGCCAAATTTCAATAGAATATGTTGAGAGACAATTATATCGAATAGATCTAGTTTATTGAAACAACTTACTCCTAATAATAGAGATATTATGAGGAAAGTTGCTACATCCTTAAGGGAATCGATACATTAACATGATATTAAAGCAATCCGAGTTGGCTGTTAATTTGGATGAGATTCCAATAATCACAATTAGGATTAGAAGTAAGTAGTTCTGAGAAGAATGCTTACATACTATAATTACCCTCAGCTAACAACTATTAGGATAACATGTATTTTAGTAATATCATGCTAAGTGGTGAAGCAAGTTTGCATGTTAAGTATGTTATTCATAATTGTTTCTGTAACCATTGATTTAGTGGTATTAATTAGTGGATTAGTGTAGTTTAGTTAACAAATTAGAGTCTTAATAATTGATCACTTGATAAATTGGGTTGCTAGATAATAGGGAGAATAATAAGTATTAGTGTTTGAGTCCTTTTCTCAGTGGAGACGACCCTACTCTCATTCGTACTATAAAATAATAGGTGCACTTACTTATTGAACCGAGTTAAGGATAGAATATAGGTTTGTAAATTATAAAACTTGAAAGCTTTGTTTAGAGGCGATCAAGTTTTTTTGGCACCGTTGCTAAGGAAATGACATCATCATTTAGAAAGTTTGGATTCCTGTTCTTCTTGCATTAGTTTTTCTTTATTAATTGTTAATTAGTTTGGTTGAGATATTTGTGCTCATATTGGTTTATTGTGCTAATTTGTAGTTTATGACCTAAAGTAGCACAACCGATCTAATTGACTTCAATCCTGAACCAAAGAGAATACTTAGAAGTAACTTAAAGAAAGTTCGGGAGTATTTTGAGAAGCAAGTAACAGCTAGTAAGGAAGTAAGAGCACGAGAACTGTTGAGATCCAAAATGAATAATCTAAATCAAAACGTTGAGCCACCTTTAGGAAATCAATTCTTCAATCCGAAAGATGGTATCCAAGGAGAATCGTCATTGAATTTAGACCCAACTCTTGATGGAAATCGAAATATAGTACAAGCGAGAAATGAGCTAGGAGTAAATTCGCTTGTGGCTCTTAAGACAATATTGGATTATTGTAGGCTTAACTTGGATGGGACTAATACTAGCATAGCTTGGCCTAGAGTTCAAGCCGATACATTTGAAATCAAGTCGAGTATCTTTCAAATGATCTAGGAAAGTGTTTAGTTTGATGGGTTCAATGATGAAGACCCCAATAACCATTCGTAGTAGTTTCTGGAGATATGTGACACATTTAAGATAAGTGGAGTTTCTGATGATGCTATTAGACTTAGGCTATTCCCATTTTCACTAAGATCAAATGAAATGGAGTAGCCCAATTCTATGTGAAGGAATTCCAATGATACCTGGTAAGAAATGGTTGAGCTATTTATGAGAAAATACTTTCCACCCTTAAGGATGACTAAGCTAAGGGTAAATATCTCTTCTTTTAGTTAAATGGATTTAGAAACTCTATATGAAGCTTAGGAGAGGCGGAAGGAATTGCTAAGGAAGTGCCCTCATCATGGTCTTCCGGATTGGTACCAAGTTTAGACATTCTACAATAGACTGAACTACACCCCTAAGTAGCTCATTAATGCAATTGCTAGAGGAAGCCTGAACCATAAGTCGCTGGAGTAATGTATTCAATTACTTGAAGATATGGCCAATAATCATTATCAATGGTCATCTGTAAGAGGAAGAGAAAGAAGGTTAATGGGAAAACATGAGTTGGATGCCATTTCCACTTTAGCACATAAGGTAAAAGTATTGACAAGAAAGCTTGATAATCTTAGAATGGGTTAGAAGAAGGCTTTAGCAATTTCAGATTCTAAGTTGGCAAACCATTTAGAGATTAATCAAATGGAAGAGGTTAGTTACATGGGGAACCCGATTAGACCAAGAAATGATCCTTTTAGTAACATCTATAACCCAGGTTGGAGAAATCATCCAAATTTCAAATAGGGCAACAACACCGGTCAAAGTTCTAATATATAACCTCCTAGATTTTAGAGAGAAGTGCCTCCTCCTAAGGCAAACCAATATCCATTGAGGAAATGTTGGCTCAATACATTAAGACCTCTGAGAATAGCCACTAAGCCATAGAAGCAACCTTAGGAAATTAAGGAGCCTCAATACATAACTTAGAGAATTGGCTTGGGCAAATTTCTAAAATGTTATCTGAAGGAGCTCTTAGATTGCTACTAGGCAACATAGAGACAAACCTTAAGGAGCAAGTTAAGGCTATGACTCTTAGAAGTGGTAAGGAGTTACAAACTTCTAAGAAGATCTAAGACAGTAGAAAAGAAGTTGAGATTGCGATTAAGGATCGGCCAGTGAATAATGGACCACCAAAAGAGGAAGTCTTACCAATAGCACTAAAGGAATATAAGCCACCTTTTCCATATCCCTCTAGACTAAGAAAGGATAAAGATGATGAGCATTATAAAAAGTTTATGGAACTCTTCAAGAAGTTGCATATCAGCCTTCCTTTGGTGGAAGCTCTAGGTCAGATACCCAAATATGCAAAATTCTTGAAGGAGCTTCTTTCCAACAAGAGGAAATTAGAGGAACTTTCTACTGTTATCTTAGGTGGAGAGTGCTCTACAATTCTTTTCAACAAGTTACCTAGGAAACTTAAAGATCCTGGTAGATTTATTATCCCTTGTTTGATAGGAGACCTTTTAGTAGAGAAGGCATTAATGGATCTTAGAACCAACATCAATTTGACGCCCTATAGTTTGTTTAAGAGATCGAATTTAGGGGAGCCCAAAAGTACTTAAATGAGCATCCAGTTGGTAGACAAATCCATGTAGTTTCTAATAGGAGTGGTGGAAGATGTTTTGGTAAGGGTACATGACTTTATTTTTGTTGCAAATTTTGTGGTGTTGGATATGGATAAGGATATCAAGGTTCTACTCATTTTGGGAAGACCATTCTTGGCAACTGTGGGTGCTGTGATTGATGTCAAGGATAGGAAGCTGGTCCTTTAGGTCAGAAGTGAGGAAATGGTGATCAAAATGCTTGACGTCTTCAGGAAATCAATGAGTAGTGATGATGAGTGCTTTGCTATTAATTCTTTTGACTTCACTATTTCTAAGTTTTTGTAGGATGTCTTGAGTAAGGATCCTTTAGAGTCATGCTTAACAAGAGGAAATGAGGTAGATGAGGTTGAAGTGAAAGATGTGATCACTTAGCTAGAGGTATGCAATATACAAGTGAAGGATTTCGAGGTTGAAGAGATTAATAGGAGTTTGATTACTCATATAAAGCCTTCAGTTGAGGAGCCCCTTGACTTAGAAATGAAACAACTACCCACTTATTTAGAATATGCTTTTTTGTTTGAAGATTCTAAGCTGTCGGTGATCATATCATCAAGGCTGGATTCTTACTAAAAAGAGAAACTATTATCAATTCTAAAAGAACATAAGAAGGCAATTGCATGGAAGATATCGGACATCAAGGGAGTTAGTCCCTCCTTTTGCATACATAAAAATTTGATAGAGGATGGATTTAAATCGATAGTGTAACCTCAAAGGAGGCTAAATCCTAACATAAAGGAAGTAGTTAAGAAAGAGGTAGTGAAGTTGATGGATGTAGGACTCATCTACCTAATATCAGATAGTCCGTAGGTGAGTCCGATTCAAATAGTTCCAAAGAAGGACGGCATGATAGTGGTACCAAATGAGAGGATTGAACTAATACCAATGCATATTGTGATTGGTTGGAGAGTATGCATTGATTATAGGAAACTCAATGACGCCATAAGGAAAGACTACTTCCCACTACCTTTTATTGACCAAATGTTGGAGAGATTAGTAGGTAATGAATACTACTGTTTCCTAGATGGGATGTTCGGTTATTTTTAGATTCTGATAGCTCCGGAAGACCAGGAGAACACTACTTTTACTTGCCGTTATGGTACTTTTGCATACCGTAGAATGCTGTTTGGACTATGTAATGCACTTGCCACTTTCCAACGTTGTATGATGGCTATTTTTAGGGATTTCATAGAGGATGTGATGGAAGTCTTTATGGATGATTTTTTCATGTTTAGTGATACATTTGATGGATGCCTTGCAAATTTAAAAAGGGTACTATAGAGGTATAAAGAGACAAATTTAGTTCTCAACTAGGAAAAGTACCATTTTATAGTATAGCAAACAGTAAGGCATTATGTTAGGGCACAATATATCAAACAAGGGCATTAAAGTAGATAAGGCCAAGATAGAAGTGATATCAAGGTTACCACCATCATCATCTATGAAGGTTGTGAGAAGCTTCTTTGGACATGTTGGATTCTATCGGTAGTTCATTAAGGACTTCTCTAAGATAGTTAGGCCATTGACAAAGCTTCTTGGGAAAGGTGTACCATTTGATCTTAACATCAATTGTTTAGAGGCTTTTAACATTTTGAAAGAAAAATTAACCAACACTCCTATCATGGTAGTGGTCGACTAGACCATGCCGTTTGAATTAATGTGTGATGCAAGTGACTCAGCAATAAGAGTGGTATTGGGGCAAAGGAAAGATCGACACTTTCAACTAATACATTATGCTAGCAAGACACTCACTTCAGCTTAAGTGAACTACACCACAACTGAGAAAGAATTGTTGGTGGTTGTTTTTACTTTTGATAAGTTTCGGCCCTATCCAATTTTATCGAAAGTGATTGTTTACATTGATCACTCAGCTTTAAGATACATTCTATCTAACTCTAATGCAAAGCCTCGATTGATCCATTGAGTATTGTTGCTGTAAGAATTTTATTTAGAAATAAGGGATAGGAAAGGGGTCGAAAATTTGGCTACAGACCATTTGTCTAGGTTAAATAATCCGCATATGGAAGAATTGGATGAGGATGACATTAATGATAAATTTCCCAAAGAAAGCTTGTTTTCCCTTTGTATAGTAGCAACCCACAACATTCCATGGTTTGTGGATATAGCAAATTATTTGGTTGGGAAGGTTCTACCATAAGATTTGGATCACCATAAGAAAAAGAAAGTTTTCTTAGAGTTAAAACATTGCTTTTGGGAAGATCCTTTTCTTTTTCGAGTGTGTATTGATCAAATTATCAAATGTTGTGTATTACATGAGGGACATAAAATTTTGTTCCATTACCAAAGTGGACCAATAGGTGGTCACCATAACGCAAATAGAATAACTTAGAAAGTATTGGAGGCTAGTTTTTACTGGCCAAGTATATTTCAAGATGCTTATGATGATGTTGCAACTTGTGATAGGTGTAAAAGATTTGGGAATGTTTCCAAGAGGGATGAAATGCCACAAAATTATATATTAGAATGTGAAGTCTTTGATGTTTAGGGAATAGACTTCATGAGACCATTCTCGAGTTCTTATGGTAACAAGTACATTTTAGTTGTAGTCAATTATGTGTCAAAGTAGGTTGAAGCTCAAGCTTTACCAACAACTGATGTTAGGGTAGTAGCGAAATTTATGAGAAAGTTATGTTCTAGATTTGGAGCACCCCGAGCATTGATTAGTGATAGGGGAATCTAGTTTTGCAACAACCAAATTGAATGAGTCCTTAATAGATATAGGGCACACCATTGGAAGGCCACCCTTTACCATCTACAAACAAGTGGCCAAGTGGAGGTATCTAATAGAGACTTAAAAAGGGTTTTAGAGAAGACTTTAATGCATAATAGAAAAGATTGGGCTAACAAGCTAGATGATGCTTTATGGGTATACCAAATTGCTTACAATACGCCATTAGGTATTACTCCTTATCGATTGGTGTATGGTAAATCTTACTATTTACTGGTGGAGATTGAGCATAAGCCTTATTAGGCTTTAAAGATAGTAAATTTGGATTATGAAGCAGTCGGTAAACTTAGGCATTTCCAACTTAATAAATTGGACGAGTAGCATTGGATAGCTTATGAGAATAATCAAATGTATAAGGAGTGAGCTAAACATCTTCATGATTCTTGGATTAAGTACCCTAAGCAATTTAAGGTGAGTGATCCGATATTGTTGTACAATTCTAGACTTAAGTTATTTCTTAGAAAACTTAAGTTTAGGTGGTCAGGTCCATTTTTAGTGAAGAAGGTATCACCATTTAGAGCAGTAGAAGTTGAGTACTCGAAAAAGGGGACATTCAAGGTTAATGAGTAACGGTTGAAAATATACCATAGAGAAGTGGAATGGAAAGAAGCCAAGGAGGAGTTAAGACTTCTCCAATTTATGGAATGAAGGTGAATACTTTAGGTGGGTCGAGCTTGAGACATTAAACAAGCATGTATCCTTTAAGTATATTTAAATTCTTGTGTTCGATTTATTACTTTCATGTTCTTAGGTTAATGTGTTAATTGTTGTCATTTTTGTTACTTATTTAGTTTGTTTGAGGTTATTTGTTTAAGTGTAAGGCACAAAGAAAAGAGACATTGAGTGTAAGTCATGGAAATTCAAAGTGGGGAGAAGAATTTCATAAGGTATAGAGATGCAAAGAGAGGATAAAGGCATAACACTTCAATCACTGCTGTGATAACAAGTTAAGTACTTAATTTTTCAAGTATAGCATCCATCATGGAATCAATCACGGCTGTGACAAATTAATAGGGTTAATCCACCTATCCATTACGGCCATGATCATTCCCCTGTAAGAGTTCATATCTCAATCACAGTCGTGATCAATACTTTGGGATTTTTTTCAAGTTATCATGGCGATGATACAGTCAGGTAAGTGTAAAATTGTTGACTACAGTACTAGTTACAGGTTTTATCACGCCCATAACTATCAAAGGGAAGAGGTTGTAATGGTTCAAAAATTTTGGGCACTAAGCTTATCACGGGTTTAATCACGCCCATGACCAAGTTTAAAAAGGGGATTATGGGTTGAGTCACGACCGTGGTCGTGTTCTTGTTGCCTTACAATATAAGAAATTTCCTTCTCTTTCTCTCTCTCCTCATTTCTCACATTTCAAAACTCTACCTCGTGGTACTCTCACCATGCTAGTTCCTTACAAAACCCTAACCCTATCTCACTCACTTCTAGCACTTGTACATTCATCTTTTAGCAACCTAACGCTCTACTAAGGTATGATATCTCTCTTTTTCTATCATTTTTTTTTCTATATTTTCCTAGGCTTGATTTTTGTTTTAGGGTTTATAGTTGTGTGTTTACCATGATCTGTACAAGTGTTGTTTTAGTCATAGTAGTGTATGTATATCATCCTTAGACTATGATTTTGCATCAATTCGTAAAGGAAGTTACATATTAAGATTAAAGCCTGTGTTCTATTGATAATGGTAGAATTAGGTATTTCTGCAATTTGAGCCTGAGTTGATGAATATGTCTCGTCATAATATTTATGTGTTATGTAGAGTTGTATTGTTAGTTATTGTTTATATGATTGAAGTGTTGAGTTTATGTATAATGATGTGATGTTAGGTGTTGTATAGTTGAGGGAAGACACCAATCATTGGTTGATGATAGGTTGCAAATTGAGTCATTTTGAATTCATTTATAATGCGTGCTTAGAAGTAGATTAAGGTTCATCATGTGTTTGATAGATGCTTTAAGTTAGAAGTTGAATTGAGTTTGCTTAGTTTGAAGTGTAATTGAATTGTACATGAGTTTGAACTAACACTGATATATGCAGATGGCACCAAAACAATCAACTACTTCTCAAGCTAAGAGACCAAGAGCTGGTCATTCTCCTTCTCCTTCTCCTCCTCCTAGTCTTTCCAATGTAGCAAGTTCTAATCGGTCAGTTGCTCTACCAGCTAGTATGATTGAGGAGAAAAAAGACAAATTTAAGGAGTTTGCCACTAAGAAGATTATTAAGCGGAATTGTGTGGTCGATTGCGATGTGCTAAGGGATTATGGATTAAAGATTGCTTTGCAATGGTTATTAGGTAATGGACAATAGCTAAAGTTGTTTACAGTTCAAGAGAAGACTTATCGATAAACAACTCTGGCTTTTCTCTCCTCTCTTAAGATTAAGTAGAGTATATCGGCTCCAAGATGGATAATGAGGTAGAGTTCTTTACATTTAGAAGGACTCACACCTTCGATATGTTGACATTCATATGGGCGATGGGGTTATATACTCAACCTCAACTTGAAGATGAGGAGTTTGTTGATCTGCCTATGAGTCTACCCTGAGGAACCTCAATAACTGAGTTTTGGAGAGAAATCTCCAATAAGAGTAGCTTTAGGGTAAGCAAATCCAAAGCTTCTACTTTAAAGAAGACTAGTGCTCAAGTTTTCCATTATATCCTGGTAAGGACGATTTATGGGAAACACGAGAGCCCTAGAGCAGTAGGGGAGCATGATTTATTACCCTTATACAATGTATTGAAGGGGTTTTCGGTAAATGTGGGCATCTTAACCGCATTTAGATTTCGCTGACAAACTTTTGACAAGAGTACGAGTATATTTGTTGGGGGGAGGGGGGCTTATCACTAGGATCTTGAGGAATCTAAGGTTGTAGCCTACGAGTAACAGGCCAAGCGACTCTTGTGCTAATCTTGAACCGCTTCCAAGGATCCCTTTTAATCAATGGGGTATTGCAAGAGTCTTTGATCCTAATTTGGATGTTGAAGACCTTGGTACGATTGATTTTGCACCATCAACATCTAGCTTCTTAGTCAGGAATTTAAAGAGATTAGAAATCAAAGTAGCTGAGATTAAGGAGGCTCAAAAGGGGATTATCAAGCTTTTGAAGAATATAGCTACAAAAGTTGGATCAGCTATTCCTTCTTATTTCTCTTGTCCTCAAACCTAGGAGGACGTAGGTCCCGACCAACCTCCAGTTCCCCCACCAATACTAGCTCCCCAAGAAGAAGAAGGAGGTGAAGACTCTAAAGAGAAAGACTTTAGTGATAAAGAGGACGAGTCCAATGAAGATGATAATGATGATGAAGAGGGCACTAAAGGAGCTTAACAAGCACCAGTTGGACAAGGTGCTGGGGATGGAATTGAGTAGGAGACCTTTGAGGAAGATGAAGATGGTTCGGATAAGGAGACAAAAGCCAATGATGACTGATTTGTTTCTTGTTTGTTTATTTTCTTTTGTTTTCATTGTTCTATTTTGTTGTATTTTGTTTGTTTAGAATCACTAGTTCATTGAGAACTTACCTTTACTAACGTATTTCTATCGAGATTCTTGTATCACGA
The DNA here is from genome assembly GCA_024138015.1 of Lumnitzera littorea. Classification (NCBI taxonomy): domain Eukaryota; kingdom Viridiplantae; phylum Streptophyta; class Magnoliopsida; order Myrtales; family Combretaceae; genus Lumnitzera; species Lumnitzera littorea. The sequence continues at coordinate 31,255,722 of JAMXBB010000012.1, forward strand.
GCTTGTTGTCTTTTATTTTATTTGTCCTTTTTTTTTTGTCTTGATGGTTAGGTGTCTTTTGTTGTTTGAGTTGTCATGGTATTGGAAGCTATACACCCTAATCATTTAAGAATCAATGAATTGCTTAAACTTCATGTTTCAAGGAAGGCTAGTTCTTGTTGTTTCTTAATTTTTATCTCTCTAGTTATTCCAATTATATTCCTATTCATGTTTACTTTTCTCTAACATTGAGGACAATGTCTCTCATTAAGTGTGGGGAAGGGTAAACTATGTTTATCAAAAGTCTTTTACTTAAGCTATTTGTCTTCAAGTTAAGAGTTTACTAAGTAGATTGTAAATTTGGCACAGTATTACTAGATTTTGTATATAACTACTTCTTGTAGACTTAGTGTACATGATTGATATTGTAGGATGAAATCTAAGTCAAATAAACTTACTTGCTATTTAATGAATGCATTTAGAGGTTAGAAGTAAATCGGAGTTTTTAGTTCAAAGTTAATTGATTATGCTTTTAAATTTTCTAAGTAGTATATTGACTTTTCAATTACTTTTAGAAGTTCATTTAAGCTTGAATGAAAAAGGCAAATGAAGTAGTTCACTTGTTGATACTTCTTAAGAATCTCTTCAAATTAGAATAAATTGAAGTGTTTAAGGACTAAATTTGTAAGAGCAGGCTTTTGTCCCATAGAAGAGCAAAGTTTAACCTTACTGCTAATGAAGCCTTTATACCATTGCAATAAGAATTTGTAAGGATCAAGTTAGTAAGGGGAGGCTTCAGTCCCTCAGAAGAGCGAAGTCTAACTTTGCTATTGATCTTTGTCCTTATAACCAAGTTAGTAAGGGGGGGCTTCAGTCCTTCAGAAGAGCAAAGTTTGACTTCACTGTTGATCTTTGGTATTCTTACTTGAATGTTAAAAAAAGAAAATGATGATGGAAGATGAAGAAAGAAAAATGCAAATGCAATACGTAAGTTGTTCTTAGCGAGATTCCATAAAAGAACTAGAAATATAGGGGAAAGATGGATGCCATATACTTTTCTTCTATATCAGTTTTATTAAGAAGCAATTGAAAGGTTTTTATACACTTGAGGAAGTAGATGAAGTATAACTAATTTTTGTTGATCTATTTAGCTTTGTGTTAACTTTGGACCTTTGAAAGCTTTTGTTAAACAGTGAGGGTGAAGTGTGTTTTACTTTGATTAGTACACATTGGGGGTATGCACAAAGTTAAGCCATTTGGGATGCTTTGTCAAATATGCAATTGATTGTTTTGAGTATTTGCTTAAGGACAAGCAAAGCTTAAGTGTAGGGAAGTTTGAAAGTGTAAATTATTTTACACTTTCAAGGCATGTTTAGGCATAGAAATGATCATAATTGTGATTTAAATCTTAAGTTATGGTACTTAATTGTATAAAATATTGATTTTAAGTAAGTCACAAGCAAGGGGATGAAATATACATAAGAACTATGACTTTTTAGTCAATCACGGCTGTTAGGAGAAGAAATTAGTGAAGTAGTATTAAGAAGTATCAATTACAAGCATGATAATGAAGTAATGAAAAATCCAGCCTTGATCACGTCCTCAATCATGGCCATAATTGAGAAAGTATTAACAATCCCCTTGTTTATCATGATCATGATTGCATAGCAGGAGAATGATCACGGTTAGAGTCACAGGCATGATGTAGTTTAATAAAGCGATGAGAAATTCACAGCGTTCATTATAGCCATGATTGGTGAAAGAGAATTATGTTTTCAAGACTATCATACCCCAAGTCACGAGCGTGATGAAAGGGGTACAACTATTCTTTTCAACTTTTTCACACGAATCAGTACAGAGGAAACGTTAGGTGGTTCCTTGAAGAGGTAGATTCGAGTCCATTAATGAGGAGAATATAAAAATACTGCAACTTGTGGAGAAAAGACATCAACATCATTTTTCTTTTAGAGATCATTTTTAGAACATCAATTCACAACAAACACCTAATCATCCGTATCTGCATCAGTATATTTTCACTTACAGTATAGCTGCCTAGATATTATATCATACATTTCCCAGAATAACTCGAGAGGGACGACGGGATTTCATTGTTGTACATTATAAAGATATTTACAGTAAAATTAAAACGGGGTTGTATTTCTTACTTATCTCATGTTAATTTCATTATTATTTTTGCATTGTGTTTATACATTTTGTTCTTTTATCATGTGTGAGTAGTACGTTAAGACTTGCTACATCACTTAGTATGATCAAGTACATGAAATAGTAGTTTCTTAATACATATTAATTTTGATGAATTGCACTTAATGAATCTTGATATGGTGTAGTGCACGATATTAACTTAGGCTAGATTTCAATAAAATATGTTGAGAGATAATTATATTGAATAGATCTAGTTTATTAGAACAACTTACTCCTAATAATAAAGATATCACGAGGAAAGTTATTGCATCCTTAAGGGAATCGATACATTAACATGACATTAATGCAATTCAAGTTGGCTGTTAATTAGGAAGAGATTCTAATAGATACAATTAGGATTAGAAGTAAGTAATTCTGAGAAGACTGCTTACATACTGTAATTACTTGCAGATAACAAGTATTTTGATTATATCATGCTAAGTAGTGAAGCAAGTCTGCATGTTAAGTGTGTTGTTCATATTTGTTTTTGTAACAATTGAGGTAGTAGCATTAATTGGTGGATTAGTGTAGTCTAGTTAACAAATTAGAGTCTTAATAATTGATCACTTGATAAATTGGATTGTTAGATAATAGGAAGAATAATAAGTACTGGTGTTTGAGTCCTTTTCCTAGTGGAAATGACCTTATACTCATCTGTGCTCTAAAACGATAAGCACACTTGCCTGTTGAACCGAGGTAAGGATAGAATATAGGTTTGTAAATTGTAAAACTTAGAAGCTCTGTTTAGAGGCGATCAAAGCTCTTGGCTTCTTTCACCTCTAAGAGTCTCCTGACTAGAAGGAGCACATGCTCCTCAGCCTTGACTTCTTAGACAAACTAAGCTCAGGAAATCACTAAGGATTTTTGCTATAATGATCTAACAACCTTCTCTTAGGCTTCTTGCACTTCCTTAGGACTCATGGGTATCAATATAATTTTCTTCTTATCCTTCTAGAACATGTAGGTGTTCCTATACCCATGTGCAACACCCTCAAGTCAAATAGCCATGGTCAGCTGAGTACTATGTAAGAAGTATACATCAGAAGGACATTACACAACACTTCATTCCTGTACCTATCACCAATGGTAATGGATACTCTAACCTGCTTGACAATATGTAAGCCTCCTTTCTCATTTAGTTAGTGAATCTTATACGGCCTAGGGTGTGAGAGGGTTGGCAATTTCATGGCCTTTACTACCCCTTACATTATGACATTGGTACAGCTCCCTTTATCAATGATAAAGCACGCATAACTTGCCATTCATTTGGTAATTCCTATGGAAGAGGTACTCCCTCTACTCATTCTCATCTACCATAAAAGCACTAAATGAGTGTCGAATGACAAAACAATAAACAGTACTGCCTTCAGGAGGTGTCTTGGCAACGGGATCTTTTTGAAACTCTTCTAGCATCTGTTCAACTCCCATATCTTCCTCTCCTTGCTTGCACTTTCTACTTTAAAGTGAGGCTTGTCTCCCTTTATTGTCATGACTTGGCGGTTTGGACATTAACTAGCCACATGCCTATAACTAAAACATTTAAAGCATTTGATTTCTCAGGTCTTTCTTCCTAAGGTCTGACCTTAGTCGCTTCAAGCCTTAAGTTCATTAGCCTTGCCCTTACTTCAGCCTTCTTTTGGTCAGATTAACACTTACCCTCAATGTTCTACCTTGGAATTGTTTGATGCTTAGCCATTCGCTAGTTAGCTTGGCATGTCGTTGCTGTTCGACAACATAGTTTGGCTACTTGGCATTCAACTAACTTGCTTCTACCTCTACCTTTTGACTCTCTATGCAATCTTAATGGCTTTGTCCAAAGTCGTAAGACTCTACAGCTCCACTATGTTACCAATTTTGGTCCTTAGCCTACAAATGAACCTTAAGATAGTTCACAACTCGAGTTTGTTGATATTACATTGGATCATGAGTAATTGAAACTCTTGGACATAGTCATCTATTGAACGGTTACCTTATCTTAAATCTTGTAGACGTTAGAAAGTGTCTTGCTCGTAGTGTTCAAGAACAAACCTACCTCTTAGAACTCTTTTCATCTCATTATATGTTTAGATTTCACGTCGGGCCCTTAAGCAAACACTCTGCAGCTTCTTCCACCACATAGTCACATATTTAGAAAATTCTAATGTGGCTGCTCGAATATGGATAGTGTCTTCATAATCGTAGAAGTCAAATATCTTCTCAATCTTCTCGTCCCAATTCAAGTAGTTGTCAGTACTACCAAACCTATTGAAGCTCAGAATTTATACCTTAAGGTGTTTGGTGCCCCTAGGAACCCTAAGTTTACACTCATCAACTTCAACATACTTTTCTTCTTCTTTATACTCCTCCACTTCATTTAATTTTAAACACCTTCTCACCATTCTTTCAGCACGTCGTAGTGGTGCTTGGTTCACAAGAATGGTCTCTAATGTACGCGATTTATTCATCTATCTTCTCAGCCTATCTCCCATTTCTCGACCCTGTTCAACAGCTCTCTCTAATAACCCAGTCTTTAAGATTCTTTGTACTGAAATAGCTAAATTAGCCACAATAGTAATAAGGTCTTGTATTTACTCATCAATAGTATGTGGTATTTATTGGTTAACTTGACCATGAGCGTAAAAAAATACTCTTCACATAAGAAATCCTTACACACACAAATATCATATGAACTATAAATTGTAAACTTGCTATATTCTTCCAAATGAAAATAGAACATCACGAACAACAAACTAGTAGGGACTATCACCACATAGCTCTCTATCACAACCTCAAGCTTTGATACTAGGATTATATGATGTGCCTAGGAACTGAGTTATCACTAGAACTTACCGTAGTAGATTTGAACCAATGGGTCCTTTGAAATATTGAAAAATCTAGAATGAGTAGGTCTACGAATTAAGTAGAGTAGTTGACATGAAGCTGATCAAAGGATATAACACCAACGAACATAACATGACTTGATATTTTACTTGATATGACACATAAATTGATGTCAAGGTCTACTTGCTATTAATCCTAAGCTACTTCTCAAGATTAAATAAGAGTATATGAAAATGGAGTTGGAAAGGGTTGTCTTGTAAGAATAATATACTTAATGTATATCTGTAAGGTAAGATGATTCTGGCTTATAAGGAAAAGAGATTATTTATAGTAAGTTCTAAAGGCAGTAATACAAATAAAAAGATTACAAAAAGGCATACAAAAGGGGGATTCCTAATACATATGAAAAAAGGGTAAAAAGAATAAACGATAAAAAGGGAAAAATATACAATGTTAGATGAAATGGAAATGTGGCAACACAACATTGGTTTCATACATAAATTCTCTTATCATAGCAGGGGAGAGGAATTAAGATGTTGTGCCAACAAAAAGGTTGAGACTAGAAGTTATGTCGTGAGAATTGGAAAGATGCCAAGAGAGGAGTACTTAACTAGGGTGAGGTTAGCTCACATTACCTGATAGGAACTCTAGGCAGTAGAAAAGTTAGATCACTCAACACAGAGTCATCAATCAAAGAATAATTAGCATCAGCATCAGCACTAGAGAGGGAACAGAGTTGGGTGTAACCTTTTTAAGTTGTCAAGGAGTTTAATCATCTTTCTTCAGTGTAGAGTTTCTCATTATCAGTAAGTTAATGAGGGAGAATTCTTTAAGTGAGGGATTGGAGGCCTCGGAGCCATGTATAAGTAAGAGAACCAGTGATCGGTAGCTCATCACTTTCCCTATAAGATATCCTTTGCTCTTAGATTATTCCTTTAACTTATTTATTCAATAAATTATACATTGCTTTCAATTTAATCCTGTATACTTAATAGATTTCATTAGATCATAAAATACCTTTTGCTATCATCAAAACTTATAAAAAAAGAACCTAACAAAACCTATTTAAAAAGCAGGTTAAACAAGTCAGCTTGTAGGCTAAAACTCATTTGTACGCCAAAACTCACTTGCATACCTCTAGTTCTCTTATCTGAATAACTATTATACATTTTACTTGACTATGGCGATGTGTTTAAATAAATTTAAATTATGTGAAAAATACACTCAAAGAACTTAAATTTTCTCTACTTTTCCATTTAAAAAACTATGTTTTCATTTTTTTAAAAATAGTCTTAGGGCTTAAGATTTTCAATATGAGTCAAAATAAGACACGAGTAGGGCTTAAGATTTTTAAAATGATGCACGAGGGTAGAATTTATAGGTCTTAGGCTCTATAGCCTCATGCTCTCTTAGAGAAACACTTAGTGGGCCATATTGAAACATAAGTAGGCTCACTTAGCACTACCAAGCAGAGGTAAAGACCATTGCGACCTAAGGGTTATATAATGGTAGTCCGTCTTAGGTTCCTAAGGTGGTCCAAGTTTGACCATATCTAAATACACACATGATTTTTTAAAAAAGTAAACCCCATATTCCCCAAGATAGGGCCCATTAGGTCGGTTTCTTTCAAGTAGACTTGCATTAACAAAACTCAGTTAGTACAACTATATTACAATATACACATTACCTAAAAGAAAAGAAAAGAAAAAAAAAAGCCTACTAATTAATTTTTTTAATTTTCACATAGCTAATCCACTAGGTCTTAGTGGAGTGGCCAATTCTATCAAACCTTATTTGGATTTTCCTTAATTTAACCTATATTAATCCCAGCCCACTTAATATAGATTACTCAATATTAAATTAAGGGAAAACATTTTTCTTTTAAAAAGTTAAAAAGTATTTTTGAAAAATTAATTTTGGAGTCGCCTACTAGTAAAACTGCTAAAGAACATTTTAGGTAGAAAAATCCTAACTCAGCTACTAATTTACAAATTTTCTAAGAAAAATACCTTTTAGAAAATTTAACAAAAAAATTTTGAATTTAAGGGTTAACCTATTAAGATCAAGTCATCGTGTAAGAATTTTAAGAAAATCAATTAATGGGCCTTTATTTTTATAATTTTTCAAAAACAAAGTGAATATTTTATTACAAATTTTTCCTAAAAAAATATATTTTATAAATTTTATGATTACCTTAGAGGTGCCTACATATAGGCTAATCGATATTAAGCCGACCGTAGTTCTTATTGTTTTATAAAAACTTTGGTATGTTAGTTCTTTTATTTTGAAAACAAGCCATATTTATGTTCGTTAGCCAATTTATTCTTATATATATATATATACTAAGAAAGCCCTAATCCTTATTCCTAATGAAAAAAAAAACCTAAACCTAGTATGGAAAACACCCAAAATTAAGATTTTATTTCATGAAAAGATCTAAGCAATAAAATAATTTTTCTACAAAAGTCCCTAAGATGCCTAATTTAAAAAAAATGCAAATTCAATAAAAATCATGCCATGTTGATGAAAAGACCAAATATGCAAATTTTAATAAAGATATGCAAGAGAATACAATTTTTAATGAAAGATGTAATTTTTATGATAAATACCAATTTGATAAAGGATCTACAAAAATCAAGTCAATACAAATACCAAGTACGGTAATTATGCAATTCTATTCTAACCAATGGACAGGGATGTTATACCCCTAATGCACACCTAATATGTGTATTCTTAAAGACCGAACAAAAATAAATAAATATATAATAAATAATAAATAAATCAATAAGTAAATAAAAACACGTTAGAACTAATAATCTAAGACTAAATACATGCATAAAAAATAAACAAGGTTAGTATAAGATCTAATAAGACAATAAACTACCTAAGCGAAAATTAAAAAAAAAATCTAGAAAAAGAATTAAGGATAATTAAACAATAATTAAATAAATAAGCCAAACAAAATAAAAAACTAAGGCTACATAATGCTATGTGCGAGTTGGACTAAAAAGAGAAGAACTATGTGCACTCTGGTCAGACTCGAATATGGGTTTGATGCTCTAATTAGGTCTTGTACATGAGGAGAACAATAGTGTAACAAAATTGCTTTGGACTATTGTGACCATCCAATTAAGCGGGAGATTGAAGATTTGTGAAGATGTTATTAGCAAAAGTAGCCTTAGCACCAATGCCTCAATCTGTAATGACCATTTGAGTGGTGTTCATTAAGGAGCAATGGTAAAGCTTTGGGTTCAATTGGTGATCACAATTTCGCATGTAGGTTGCTATAGTGCACGTGTTCAATTAAGGAGTGAGCGTCGAATTGTGTGTATATGTGATGTGGACTGTTGTGTGTGTAGATGGGTTTAGTTAGGGTTCTTATTGAGTTAGGGCATTGTTATCTATGTGTAGCTAATGTTGGGAGGTGTTATTATGGTCATGGGGTTCTATTGGTCAGTGGTGACGTATAAGAGTTGTATGGCATTAGGCAAGAGTAAGAAAGGATTAGGAATGGGGTTGTGGTGTTTACTGTAGTTGGGTTAGTTACGATAGTAGGTTGGGGGTATGGTTGCCATAAGTTAGGTTTGCCGATGGAGCTGTTATTGCAATGTTATAGTAAAGGTGATGAGTGATGAAGATTCTATTGTAGGGATCCTACCTTCTATGCCTTTCCTTAGTCAAGTCTTTATAAGATTCTAATTCAATTCTATCTATTCATTTTTAAATCAACACACATCTGATTTTTCAAGCTTTAAATCCACATTCAAATATATCGATTCTTTGTTTTAGTAATATTTATGTAAATCCTTACAAGATTTGGATGCTTGCTTCACTAATGATTTCCTCAGGATTCTTTCAAATTCGATAAAAAAAAAAAAGAAGATTTCATAAATTTTGACTAAGATTTAAGCTTATTGAGTGTTTTCTTCTTGCTAGAATAAGATTCAACCCATTGAAGGAAGAAGAGTTACATAATTGGCACATGATAGGGGTGGATAAAAAATTAAACGCTTTGTGTACTTGATGAAGCTTGAACCCGAGATCTTTATATATCTCTAGACATTATCACGAATTACACCTATACTTTACCTATTTTTTCAATTTTACACCTGAACTTTTTACTTAGCTTAATATATACTCAATTGAATATTAACTTGTCCTAGCATGTACCTTAGTTATCTCCTACTAACCCTATTAGTCTAGCCAGTGTTATGAACTAATGAATTTACGCCATGTGGATTATTGTCAATAGATATTTCCACATTAGACAATAAGATCTATATCAGAAAATAAAATGAAGTAAAATTGAAATTAAAAATATATATTATAGAAAATAAAAAAGAAAATTGAAACAAAAAATTTAGCAACTACGATCTATAAACACAAAATACCTAGATGGAAACCCTTACACTGCTTCCTCTTCTCAAAACTCTTGGAAACCCTCACACTACATCCTCTTTTCGAAACTCCTCCTTTCTCCTAAATGTGAAAACGAACCCTACCTTGAAAATATAATGATCCAAAACCGAAATCATAAGCATTTTGAAGCTAAGCCATCAATAATTAGTCGTTTTTCTCACACAATCACCCATCTAAACCTTAGATTGAAAACTATTGCAAAACTTCAAATATACAAATCAACTCATTTGAAATTTTTCATGCCTACATTGACAATACCTTGTTGTACCTAAGGCAACCATAGAACCTCCTTCCTAGATTTGCCTTTATTCTCATCGTTGAAACCTTAACTTTTAGGCCATAGCTATTAAGGCTAGGCAAAAAAACTGCAAACTACGGATTGAATTGTGAACTAAACTAAAAAATCAGTTTTCTAGCAAATTGTTTAGTTTATGGTTCGATTTGATTATATATAAATAGTCTGCGATTTAGTTATATTTAAATAGAAAAATTCATGTAATTATTTTGTACTTTTTTATATTTTTTTTTCCATCAATCTTCATAGATTTCATCAAATTTTTTATATTTTGTTATTCTTTATCTTAATTTTGTGTCAATTATTAAGATTAAGTTAAGTGAATTTTATTTCAAATTTCATATTTATTGGAGATAAAAATGTTTAGTGAAAATTTCATAAAAACAATTTGAACTATAGATTGAATGGAACCATGGATTGAACCGAATCGAATCAGCTTTGATTAGGTTCGAAAAATTTATAAATCGAATGATATGGTTAGGTTCGACTTAAAAAAAAAACTGAATTGTTATATTATGTTCAATTTGGTAAGGGGGGGAGAACCATATCAAACTAAAACATGCCTATCCCTAATAGTTGCAAATCACAGTACCATCACTACACTTATGGGAAGACTACAATGAGTTTATGGAATTTATAGAGGACATTTTTTGCATATGTAATTTTATCAACAATGCTCCATTAGACAACATTTGAGCTTCCTTAAACTCAACGCAAGTAGCCCTTATTATTTAGGTTTTTGCTTATGTGAAAGAGAAAGGGATAGGGTAATGCATTTGCTGTTGTGATTTGTAATGTTGATGATATGATTTTTGCATCAACGATAAGGAGTTAAGGTTTTAAGTTGAGGGAAACGGGTTAGGGTTCGTAGGAAGGGGAAAGTGTTTTTGGTTTAGATCTGCTAGGTAGTATTTTTGTTTGTAATACTATTGTTTGAAATTTAGTTTTTCTAAAAGTTAGGGTGCTTTTGACATGGAAAAAAGTTGCTAATGTAGATGTTGACTAGAAATATAAAGTGTTGATAATCAGTTTTCACTCATCTAACACTCGGCTTTTCGTCTACCAAGATGCTGCGTAACCAACTCTCTCGGCATTCTCATTAGACATGACACACAGCATTTATGCGGAGTATAAGAAGTGCTCCTAATTTGAATTCAAGTCTATGGTGCGAACAGTTATCATAAACAGGGTTATATTACACGACCGCCTTTTATCCTTACATATGAAGGGAGATGTCAAGTCAAGAAGCTTCCACGTGTCTTAAAGATTATCTCGACAATTGCTTTAGACACTACGACCATCTATAGATACCGGAAAGAAACTTTGTAAGGGTTTGGACACTTATTATTCACATACTTACTATACTAAGTTACCTTATTGACTTAAGTATCAGAGTGGCCGCACCGGACTACCCCAGTACTAAATATTTCACTTTCTCTTATAAGATTTTTCCTTATCCCAAAATTCACTAACAAGATTTGGCGTCGCCTGTTTTTCTTTAAACACAACCACATTGTTAGAACTAAGATGACCAGAAGTGCAAGTGCTAGTGCTTCTTCCCACCACCTTGAGAGGAGGGGGAGTCAGCTTGCTGATGAACAACGATTGACTCAACTAAAGCAACTTTGTTTTGATTTAGCCAAAGAAAAGTCTAAGTTAAATAAAAAACTTGAACAAATCCTTGACCTACTTCATAAAAGTTTTCATTCAAATTAGGACAAAGAGCATGATGATCATGATGCCAACAGTATCGACAATTCCATTTATTGACATGAATTACCAAAAGAGTAAGCTAAGGTTCCAACGAAACCCTCAGTTCCTGCTTTCAAGAAGATTGATAAGGGCAAGCAATTGCCGCACGTACATCATGTGGGCCCTTACATGTTAGCACCCTTGTTGTAGTGACCAAACAGTTCCAAATCAAGAAAAGTCCTTTCATCCCAGAGATTTTGGAAGAAGTGATACCTCGGCGCGTTAAGCTACCCCAGTTCGAAACATATGGTAGGACGAAGGATCTCGAAGATCATTTGGAGTACTACCGTACATTGGCCAAATTGCATGGTTTAAGCGACGTGGTGGCCTATCAAGCCTTTCCCTCTACCTTAAGGAATGCAGCCAACACATGGTTCAAACACCTAAAACCAAATACCATTTCATGTTTCGATGAACTAGTGGCGGTGTTCCTTCAACACTTTCTTGCTAGTAAACTTCCTATTTAGGACTCTTCAATCCTTAACACCATCAAACAAAAGTTCAATGAGTCAATCAAGGACTATTTGGCTAGATTTATGGTTGAGACGGTCTAAATCCCAAAATTGGATATGAGTGTAGCCTTCAACGCCGTAGTCAACAAAGTCAAACCTCATGGAGAGTTTTTCAAATCTCTCGTAAAGAACAAGCCAAAAAATTCTGTTGAATTTAATGCTAAAGCCACCTCATACATTTAACAGGAAGACAACATAAAGGCATGATGAGAGGTTAATCAGAGCAGAGGAGATGGAAAGAATGACAAACAGAAAAATAAGAAGGATAGACTTGGTATGAACAACGACAAAAGATCAGATACTGCGAAGAAGAGACCAAGGATCCTAATGTTCTCATCCCATACGCCTATCAATCGTCTAATCTCAGACATTTTGATGGAGGTACATGGGGAGAGAGGTGTCCTCTAGTGGTCGAAAAGAATGCGAAAGAATCCCCCAAGAAGAAATTTGAACAAGTATTGTGATTTCCACCATAACAAGGGTTACAATACAGATGAGTGCATTCAACTCAAGCATGCAATTGAAGATGCAATACAACGTGGGTACCTGTGAAAATTTTTAGCGCATGATACCAAAAGAATCAAAAGACCATCTCAGAGGAGAAGAGAGGAAAAAGAGGATGACACTTAGCTAGTAATGGCTGTGAGAGATGCAATGGATGTTAATCCCACTAAAGCACCTAATAGAGTAATTAATACCAATTTCAACGGACCTAGTATAGGCCAATCGAGTTCTTCAAACTCGATTAATGCTAAGAATTACATTTGCAATATTCATGGAAAAAAGGTCAAGATTGACAATATAATATCTTTCAGAGAAGAGGATTTCAAGGGTATTCAGAGGCTACATGATGTTACCCTTGTCATCAATGCGAGAGTTGCCAACTTTAAAGTCAGGAAGATTCATATTAACATGGGAAGTTCGGCTAATATCATTTTCCAGCATGCCTTCGATCAAATGAGGCCTAAGATCAAAGCACAGCCGCGATCTTACAAGTATGGCCTATATGCCTTCAAAAACCAACTCGTCCAAGTAGCTAAAGTTATCTCTTTGTCGATATAGATCGGGGATGACGAGCATGTTGTAGAGAACAAAGTGGATTTTCTTATCGTCAAATGTTGGTTCCCTTACAACATGATAATGGGATGGCCATGCCAACATTTATTCGGCATTGTCCCATCAACGATACATCTAAAGGCTAAGTTTTCCACTCCTACGAGGGTCGGTGTATGTAAAGGGGATTGGTAATTGGTACGGTCCTTATATATAAGGGCCTTAAGGCGAGAGGAAGTATTTCAAGTTGAAACCTGTTCAAAAGGCAAGTCAATTAGCATAGAGAATATCGAGAATGATATTGAGGAAATTCCTTTAGAAAATGATCCCAAGAAGATGATAAGGATAAGAAAACCCATGTTAGATGATGTCCGGCAAAGTTTGATTGACTTCTTACAAGCTAACGCTAACTTGTTTGAATGGTCACCTTCGGACATGTCAAGTATTCCGAAAGACATTATAGTACACAAGCTCCAGATTGACTTAAATGTAAAGGTGGTCCAACAGAAAAAGAGACATTTTGCACCAAAGAGACAAGTGGCAATAGAAGAAGAGGTCCAAAAATTATTTAAGGTAGGATTCATTTGGGAGGAGCCTTATCTGACTTGGTTAGCAAATTGTGTGTTAGTCAAGAAGTCTAATGGTGAGTAGTGAAAGTAGATAGACTTCATGGATCTCAATAAAGCCTATCCCAAGAATTGTTTCCCATTATCAAAAATCGATCAGATGGTAAACGCAACCACAGAATATGCGTTGCTTTCTTTTATGGACACTTTCTCTAGTTACAATCAATCAAGATGGACAAGGCGAATGAAGTCCACACATCTTTTGTTATCAATTTAGGAACATATTGTTATATGGTGATGCCCTTTGGGTTGAAGAATGCTGGTGCCACATATTAGAGATTAGTAATGAAGATGTTTAAATCTCAAATCTACAAGAATGTGGAAGTATATGTGGATGATATGATTATGAAGAGCATGAAGGAAGATCAGCATCTCGCTAATCTAAAGGAAACGTTTAACACATTAAGGAGTTATAGCATGAAACTCAACCTATAGAAGTGCGTCTTTGGTTAGGGAAATTCCTCAAGCATATAGTCACATGATATGGCATCGAGGCCAATCCGAGAAAGATTGAAACCATAAGGAATATAAAGTCACCTTGTACAGTCAAGGATGTGTAGGAACTTACTAGATGAATTACCACCCTCAACAAATTTTTGTTGAGAAGTGTCGATAGGTGCGCGAAATTCTTTAAAATTTTGAAGAATCCCAAGGGGTTCAATTAGATCAACGATTGCGAAAGAGCTTTTAACGAGCTTAAGGAATTTCTTGTGTCACCCCTAATACTCTCGATACCCATTTCAAGAGAAAATTTATACTTGTATCTATCAATTAGCTATTGAATACTTTCCTCTATACTTGTTTGAATTGATAGCAAAAAGTATCGACTCATTTATTACGTGATTCATGTTTTGTAAGGACTAGAGTTTCGGTACATAAAGATTGAAAATTTTGTATTAGCAGTGATTCTTTCGGTGAGAAAGTTGAAGCTGTATTTTGAAGCTCACCAAATTATTATCCTCACCTATCAACCATTATAATGGCTTGATTACTCGGGGAGGAAGGTGAAATATGCCTTAAAGCTCAGTGCCCATGGTATACAATATAAACCTAGAATAGTACTAAAGGCCCAAGTACTAGCAGATTTTCTAGCCAAGTTCATGGGAGAGGAAGACTGTATGGAGATCACCGAGAAACCTATCTGGTTTCTTTATGTCAATGGTTCTTCAACACGAGAAGAAAGTGGTGTGAGCCTAGTCCTTCAAAGCCCCCATAATGTCAAAGTCCATTACGTTATGAAATTTAGATTCCCAGCTAGTAATAATGAAGCAAAGTACAAAGCTCTAATCGCCGAATTGAAAATGACAAAAGAAATTAGTGTTGAGAAACTCGAAGTGTTCTTTGATTTGCAGCTGGTGGTAAATTAGGTTATCGGAAGTTATGCAGCAAGAGAAGAAGAGATGTGCAAGTACATATTAGTAGTACAAATGCTCGTAGAAGAATTCCTATCATTCTCCATTCACAAAATTCCAAGAAGCAAGAATATCACTGTCAACAAGCTATTGAAGTTGGCTAGTATGGCATTCCTTAAGTTGAACGAAAAACTTTTCACGTAATTTCTCCTATAGAAAAGTTTATCCAATCTCTCACAAAGCTATGAGTTGGCTCCTTGCCTAAGAGAAGAATCATGGATGGATTTCCTAGCGAATTATATAAAAGATGGTACTATCCTTAACAATAAGAAGGAGGCGCGAAGATTGGCTTACCAAGCTACAAAATACATGTTGATTGATGGTAAACTATATAAATGTAGCATATCTCAAACTTACCTTTGATGCCTTTTCTTAAAGCATGCCCAGAAGGTATTATCTAAACTACATGGTAGCATATGTAGTAATCATGTAAAGGTGCAAAATCTAAACTATATGGTGGCATATGTAGTAATCATGTAAAGGTGCAAACACTATACATTCAAGTACTGCATCTTGGCTATTATTGGCTGACTATGAGAGAAGATACAAAAGACATTGTTCAACGGTATCCTTAATGTCAGAAGCATAAGTCACCGAGTAACGCACTTGCAATTGAGCTATGTAGCCTAACTAGCCCTTAGCCTTTTGCCTAGTGGGGGCAAGATATTCTTGGACCCTCTCCGAAGTCTATCGCCTAGTGACAATTTGTCATTGTTGCTATGGACTACTTTACCAAATGGGTTGAGGTCGAGGCTGTAGCAAAGATCACTAAGTAGAAAGTGGAAGCTTTCATCTTCAACTTCATCATATCAAGATTTGGAGTTCCTTACATGATAGTTACAGATAATGGCTTGTAGTTTGATAACAATAAGTTTCAGACATTTTGTGAGGGGCACCACATTTGACTTAACTATACGTCTATAGTGCATCCTCAAACAAATGGATAAGTTGAAGCCATAAACAAGATCATACTGTACAGCCTGAAACAGAAAGTGGATCAAGTTAAGGGGAAGTAGGCCAATGAATTACCAAATGTCTTACGAAGATACAAAACCGCTCACAAAACCGCAACGGGAGAGACACCATTTAAGTTAGCCTATGACATTGAAGCCATGTTACCAATTGAGTTGGACTTACCTAATCTACGGACGCATAATTTTGATGTTATGCTTAATCAAGCCAAATTAACAGTGAATCTGGATATTATTGAGAAAATTCGAGACATTATAAGAGCTAAGGTAGCAGCATACCAGCATAAGGCCATAAGATACTACAATTAGAAAGCAAAGCATAAGGTTTTCTAACTCGGAGATTTAGTTTGCCGTAAAAAGGAAGCTGTTGGTGCGTAAGCAACTTAGGGAAAGCTCGACGTGAATTGGGAGGATCTTGTTAAGATCCAGGAAGTCGTTGGCAAGGGGGCTTATTGACTAGAAAGGTTGGACGGATAAAAAAGGAGGGGATGGTGACAAGATTTTTTAACCCAACATGAATCGAATACATAACATTCAAGTCTTGAGAATGGCTTTCCTCGTGGCTATACTCGATGTAGTGGTAACACACTAGCGTACCTTCTTTTTCAAAAAATATTGGTTCTCCATTTTCATAATGCCGTATAATTCTCTCAACATTTTAGAACATTTTGTTTCTCCTTCTCTCTTGAATTTTCTTCACTGCTGCTGCATCATTTGGCATCATATCTATGTCTTTTTTATGTATCGGCTCAGTCCATTGGGTCCAGAAGTCCAAGTCCTTATTAGACACTATTGACATGAACTTATCATGCTACTTATGAATCTTGGATTCTAATCCGTCTATGAACTTATACCCATGCCTTGTAGCAGCAAAGTACCTCCCGTCAGGCTACCTCTGAATAGTAAAGAAATACCAAAATAGTTGAGGTGTAGCCTTGACTTTAACTTCTTTGCAGATTATCTCAAAGGTCACCAGAAGCCGATATGTGTTGGGTGAGAACATACTTGGCGCAACTCTAAAATAGTTGAAAAAGCCATTAACAAAAACCGAAAAAGGGAAGCATAACCTAAAATCCAAATATCTTAAGTATATATGGAACTCGCACTCCTTGGGGAAGCATACCTTCTCCCCATCTCTCAACCACCTCAAGTTCCATGTTCTGGGTAGATCTCTCCAATACTAATTATATTTTGTGACGAGAACCCTGTCAATAGAATTGGCGGTTCTATTTGGAGAATCACAAAAATAGGCCATCATGTTGAATAAATATCTTACCGAAGACCTCCCTTCCTTATCCTCAAGATATCTATCTACAGAGAGCTCGTTGATCCGAATAAGTTTATCCTACCTTTTCTCCATGCTATTGGTTGAATTACCCAAAGAACAAGCTGCCTCGCTCCTTATTTTTGGGGTGGGTGGTGGGAAAGTAGCCTGAGTTTCCATTGCCTCGGAATCAGAAAGCACAAGCCGATGGGCAACTTTGTAAACCATACTTAAAGGGTTATGTGAAATGATACAACACAAATCGAAGAATTCGAGTTAAAGATGAGGAAACGAATGAAAGTTTAAGATGTGGCTACAAAGGGAAATTTTGATTGTGAATATTACTTTATATAAGGACAATTCATCCTTGTAACTACAAATCTACTTTTAATA
The DNA here is from genome assembly GCA_024138015.1 of Lumnitzera littorea. NCBI lineage: Eukaryota > Viridiplantae > Streptophyta > Magnoliopsida > Myrtales > Combretaceae > Lumnitzera > Lumnitzera littorea. The sequence continues at coordinate 31,273,420 of JAMXBB010000012.1, forward strand.
GTAATAATGTGTTGATATTTTAATCCTATGGATTGTTGACATGTGTTTTGTGATAGAAATCTAATGGTTGAAAACTTTCTAATAGTTATTAGGCCTACCAAAAAATAATGACCTAGGTGATAGATGTCATACCTCTAATTTCTTGGTTTCTCGAACTGGTGGGAGTTTAGAAATGGTGACCTTTTGGCTAGGATGTGATCCATCCTACTTCCCATATTACTTGGCATAAATCTAAAGAGTCTCCCCCCTACTCAGCCTCTAGTGCAATTTATAGATGTGTAACTCCCTTTGTCAATTACTCGAATACAGGAGTTAGAAGGCAAATATTGATAGTCAGTTTTTGCTCATTTGACACTCGGCTTTTTGTCTACTGAAATGCCACATAACCAACTCTTTCAACATTCTCACTAGACATGACACATGGCATTTATGCCGAGTATAAGAAGCGCTCTTGGTTTGAATTCAAGTCTATGATGCGAACAGTTATCATAAGCATGGTTATATTACACGACTACTTGCTATCCTTATATATGAAGAAAGATGTCAAGTTAAGAAGCTTCTACGTGTCTTAACGATTATCCCAATAATTGCCTTGGACACTACAACCATCTATAAATACAAAAAAAAAACTCTGTAAGGGTCCAAACACTTATTCTTCACATACTTACTATACTAAGTTACCTTAGTGACTTAGGCATTGGAGTAACTGCACTAGACTGGCCTCAATACTAAGTATTTCACTTTCTCTTGTAGGATTTTTCTCTTCCTAAAATTTACTAACAACATAAAGCATACGTTGGAAATATCTATTGAAAATAATCTACTTGGCGTGAATTCATTGGTTCATAATGCTAATTGGATTAATAGGGTTAGTGGGAGATAATCAAGGTGTACGCTAGGATAAGTCAATATTCAATTAAATGCATATTAGGCCAAATAGAAAGTTCAGGTGTAATATTGAAAAGATGGGCACGTAACAGGGCTGGATAAAAAAAGAATAAGCGCTTTGTGCACTTGATGAAGCTCGAACCCAAGATCTTTAGATCTCCCACACACATCCTTGCTACCTAAGCTATGCTTAATTTCTCAAGTACTAATGAAACCTAACTATGTACATCTATGTTTTCTTGGACCAAATGTTTATTAACACTTCATGCCCAAACCCCATTTACTCCAATCCATGCTTATAATAGCCCAAATACCCCTGAAGCAATTAAACAATCAAAATACACATGTTAAAAGGATATTTCAAGACAAATTTATTTAACAAATCCTAAGTTTCATTTTCCATTTGTCTATATAAAAATTTTCAAAATTCAAACTTTAGTTTGAACAAAAAACCCGCTTTTATGATTCTAAATTTTTACTAGACCTCTCCCAAAAAATAATTTTCTAATAGAGCCCAATTTTTTTTAATTGACTTAGAACTTTTTAAATTCCATGTATATTTTTAAACTTAACTCAACCCTAAATGACCAAATGACTTAACTTGCACATTAGTGACACTTTGTATTTTTTTCAATTTTTAAAATCTTTTTGTGTTTTTAAATTTTTTTTTTTGTGTTTTTCCATTTTTCAAATTTTTTTTGTATGTTTCCTATAAATTTGGCCTAGAAAATAAAAAAGAAAAGAACTTAAAATGAAAGGGTAGGAAAAATAGGGTATTTACATATTACACTAATACATAGATGATTTTGCATCATTGAACATGTTTTACCATACACTAACAATAGACATAAATGACAACCATAGAAATTTAAAAAAACACTCTAAAGGAAATTGTGAACATTCATAAGAGAACAAAACACATGCATATCTAATAGATAACTTTCCAACTTTACTTTTTTTTTTTTTTTAGCATTTCTAGTTTGTTGCATTTATCGAAACCATTTGTTTGTTGCTTTGTACAATGTTGAGTGAAAAAGCTTCATGTGATTTTTAATTTTTTTTTTTTGTCCCACTAGTCCACCTTAGACCTGGGCTTTTAAATCTCGAATTCCAAGAGCTCCTCTCCAACTTTGTTTACACCTATATCTTCATTAAAATTAATCGTCTCCCTTTGATGACCTAATTCTCTATGTTCTTGAACTTACACATTGACTGATGGTGTTTAATGGACATTACCCCCACACCACCCCCCCTTGATAGCCAAAACTTTTTTAATGACTCTAAAGGAAGCTTAGTAGGATTATCCAAAATCTTCATATCATGTATGCACTCATGATATGAAAACCGTCTTGCAAATTAGAGAATGCGAGATTCTAAATAATTAATTACTATAGCTTTCAATACGTAATTTATTAATTTAACTTAAAATATAAATAATTATGGATACCTAATATTCCATAGTCCATTGAAACAGCAAAGAATCAATATCCCCTACCAAATAATGAGATTAGATACGTAAGTTACAAATATTTATATCGATTATCTATTATAAAAGTATCATCTAGTTACATAAATGATCTTTATATTCCTACTCATCTATTATTCTATTTGCTAGAATGCTCTACACTCACATCCTAGCCTAAATCCTAGCTTTTAGATAACTTGTAAAAGAAACTATAAGGAGGTAAGCTACATTCAACTTAGTGAAATATTCCTCCTATTATAACTTTTAAGCAAAATCAAACAAGTTAAATTAGCAACCATATGAATACAGACAAATCGTATGCAATGCAACAACCACGTATATACAGCCATCCGAAAATTATATGTAGCTTGGACTTTCGTCTTCTATAGCCAAAGTTGGAGATGATGGTTTATTAAACTTGAGTTTTAGTCACTCCATCTTCTAATGTACTAAATAACCTCATACGGCGATCAATATTATTTTCTTTTTCCTTTTTTCTTTTATTCAGCTTATGCCACGAGTGTAGATATGAGTAGTATGCGCAATCCACTCACCCTTAAGCAATGGACTTTAGGACACAACCTATTGCTATGCGGTTGGCGTCTCTAGTGCTAAATAAGTTAGATTAGGATAAGGCTTTATTTCATACATGCACCATATGAAAAACTCAAGTATAATAATCACGACCCCTGTCAGACCCCTCCATCCCACATGCATAGTGTGATAGCCAGTAAGTCCCTACTGATGGATGGTATGCGTGACCATTTAATTTATTGGGTCGAACATAGTTAGGTTCAGTTTATTTAAGTGGTCAAACAATCATTGCAAACAATCATCATATCAAAAAGATACTATTAATTTATCACTCAATCTGGTTCATATATCTTATAATGTTTTGGCAATCAAGGCAAGTAATAATCAATCACATGCATGATTCCCAATTCCCCATGCAATTAGTCAATAGTAGCTATACAATTAAGCGCGACTAATCTACAAGCATAATCAAATATAACAATAATTGGAATACTCACTTAGCTAGGTTGTCTAAAAGTTGTAATAATCCAATTGCAAGTTCATGTTAAGGTCGGGTCGGTATCACCTGATGAATACTAATCAGTATTTGGATAACTACCTATCTAATTGCCTAATGAGTATCTATATGTATTACTCTACGACCTTATTATTTAGCTATCTATCTTATGATTCCTGTTTTCGCTTAGGTTTTGAATCGCTTGAAACTTTTTTGCTTTATCTTTAATTTTAACTTTCTCATAATTGATCCTTATTAAGTTCAAATGTACTTCTTTAATGATAGAATTTAATTAAAATTCTTGATGATATTTCATATTGCTTAACTTATCCATTATGGTAAGTAGGAAATTTTATTTAATCATAAGAGTAATAATATACAACTTAGTAAATATTATATGAGTCTGGATTGTCCCACTATTCATTAATTTTGTATTAATATGTTGTTAAATTATAATTTAATAGTAATACATATGAGTAGTAGGTAAATAGTAGTGCAACAATATAAGTTGGAAATTATAATAGAGTTGAGTTGGAAACATTGAAATTATTTTGTTAATTAATTGACTTAATCATTAAAATTTTAGCTTTGTCATACTATTGTTTTTCTAATGACCTATTGCGTGTATAAGTGTACATATATGGTCATTTTAATTCTTGTAGGTATATGATCCTATATTATTGTTACCATTATTATTAATATCATTATTATTGTGATTTTTGTTGTTGTGATTAGTGTTACTATTATTACTACTTTTATTATTATTATTATTAGTTGTTATTATTGTTGTTGTTTCATATTTCTATAATATGGTAATTACGTTTTACATATTTAATTATTTGTACATATAGAAGTATATCTTCTTTAAAATATTTAGACTTTATGTATAGATGTAGATGCATAGAACTATGACTTCTCGAATAATTTTATGTTGTATAGTTTATACTTTATACGTACTTTATAGTATGTGTTTATTGGTTTCCCTTTTGTAAGAAATATATATATATATGCATATATATATTTTGTAAATAATTACATATGGGGTATTTATTTATTTGTTTGGGGGGTTTATCCTAATTACCTATTTATAGGACTAAATTACTTAAGTAACTTAGTCATCCTACTAATATTGCTTAGTTTTTACTAAATTTTTAATTGTGTATAACTTTTTCGTTTTAAATCTAATTTTTATAATCATATAGTTAATCTTTATTATTTTTTAACTTACTTTCATGTAATAAAATCCATTTTAGAAGTTAGGACCTACATTTTCTATAATGGGCCTATATAGTTACGAATTTTATATAATTGGGTCCATTCACTTTTCAATTACTTTTTATGGGCTTTTCTCAATAGTTTTCTTAATTGGGCTTTACCTATATTTTACTAATGGGCCTAAAATTATGTAAGCCTAATTTGTATCCATTTTATTCCTATTGTACCTGGCTATTTTCTTTTCTTTTTTTTTTTTTTAAATTCTTTATTGGGCTTTTACTTTTGTTTTGAACTTAAATATTAATTAAGCTTGTCTTAATAACTAGCAGGCTTTCTAAAATTATGTTTGGGCTTAATAAATTTTCTAAATTTTATATTTATGATTCCTTTCTTTTTTTGGGCTGGAATCTTTGTGCATTATCCGTAAATGGGCTTTTCCTTCAAGTTTTCCAATTTTATACTTTTTGAGCCTAAATTATCTACATTCTTTTGTTCTTAAATTTATTAAATAGAAATTTTGAGCCTCTTTTCTTTTCATAACAAACCAGGTCCTGGGCTTTAGGTGGGTTCTAAGTCCATCTTACTCTATTTTTACCTATCAGCATATTATGGTCCTAATTTACTAATTAATCTTGTTGTAATTATTCTAAAATAATTTCTAATTATGACTTCACATGAAAATAAACTTTGGAATCAAAATTTGAAGGCTAATCATGGGTTTGCTTCCAAGGAAACTTTCTTGTAATTTTTTCAAATTTATTGGTTTTGCATGTTTTACCAATTAAAATGAAATTTTATTACATTTTATGTTAATATTCTTTTATAAAATCAACCAAATAAAGGAAATATCTTAAAAATACATATTTATGTATCTCAGCCTATATATACGTATATATATATATATAACCCTTTATTGTTAAATTTTTGATAAAAAAAGAAAATACATCTACTTATATATGGTAATTCCAAAATAAAAATATATATACATAAATATACATATTTTTCATATGCTTTTATTTTATGTCAAGAAAAATAAAATATGATCAGAAAATTCCTAGAAGTTTTTTGTATCCTTGAACACCTATATGTATATGTAGATTTTAAAACTTACTACTAGATTTTAAGAAAATAATTATATGTATATATATTAATATTTTTCCAAATATATATATGTATATATGCACAAATACTTCACATTACATATCATTACTTAAGTCAAAAATGAAAATAAACTTAAGGGAATACTACATTAAATTTTCAGTCATATTATATATATATATATATTCATTATACAAGTATCAGTGCATTTCTAGGAAAAGAAAAAACATAATCATCACCCTACTACATTTTCATCTACTTTCTATGCTAAGAAGGAGTTCCTAACTACAAATGAAGATCTATATATTCTTACTCACTTAATAATATAAATGTATTACATGAAAAATATAAAATACAAGGAAAACAAATGGTTTACAAGAAAAATGTTGAAACAAGGAAAAAAAATGTGTAGTTGCTCTTATATTGAGCTTGCAAAAAGAGAGTGATTGAGGACTTGTTGATGGTGGTTCCTCTTGTCTCTTCCAAGCATTCCAAAGAAAACCCTTCTTATTGGACTTAGAGTGAAGTCAAGGAGTGAGATAAATTGTAAAGTGTGGGGGTTAAAGTGAAAGCAAAATAAAAGTGTAGAGAGCTAAATTTGACTCACGAGCTTCAAGCCTAATAACGAGATATATTTGATTCTTTAGGCTAGGATGATAGGGCCTAGAGAGTCAAGCCTATGAAATTTAAGATGATTAAGGGAGATTTGGCATAGTGGGCTTAAAGTATGGCTCATTAGATCGGTCTGTTCGATTTCACTTTTCTTGGTTTGGCTTACACTAAAAGATAATAAAGCCCTTTATTAGGGCCTAAACCAATGAAAAAGCCTACTTAAGATTCATTTATAAAAGACTTCAATCTTAGCCATTTATCAATATCATGATCCAATGGATTGAATCCACCTACCATCTCTTAAATTTCCCCTTCATTTCCTCATTTTAAGAGGAGAGAAATTTCAACTAATGCCGTTACTTTGTTGAAATCCTGTCTCAAAGATTAAGCCTTAGAATATTTCTAGAATGTGACCTTGTTTGTCATTCATTGTGGAGTTTGATGCTATTGTGCTCCTCCACCTATCACCTAACGTGTTAGAACCCACCAAGACTACTTACTCCTCTTCCTTATCCTATCTCACTCGATCATTCCATATGTGTAAAGTTAAGTCATTTCCTTAGTCATGTATAGCGTAATCTGACACGCAATATGCCTGTGACCTCTTTCGATTCAAACCCTACATAGAAAGAAATGAGGGAAGGATTGATAGGAGTTTTTGTCGGTCAAAAAAAGAGAAATGGATGAGTGTTTTTGTGTCTTTGGTCTGTGAAAAGTGAAAGAAAATGAAGGGGAAAGGGGTAGCACAACAACCAACACAATAAGGAAGAAAGAGGAGAGAGATGATTGACTTTAGTACTTGAAAAGCATAGTTTCCCTATGCTTCTTATTGCTAACTAAAGGCTTACGGGATGATGTGATTTTAGTTAGGGAATTAGTTGTACCTTAAGGGGATTACTTCACTTAGTTAGCTTAGTTACATATAGATAAATAAAAAGAATATGTTACACTTAGTTAATGTATTAGCAAGACAAGAGTACATGTATATATATATATATATTATGATGTACTATGAAAAGAAATGAATAGAAAATTATTTGATATATATATACCCACATGCACATGGTGGTGTTACTTATATACATGTAGAAGTTTTTTTTTTTTTTGTAATTTTATTATCATATTATTTTAATTAGCTTTGCGTGGTTAATTATTATTATTTAAAATTGTCTCTAATTGTCTGTTAGTAATTTTACATGATTTCTCATATTTAGTGGTAATTTAATCGAACTAGGGCTTTATTAATATTAGAGAAAATTTTGGGGTTTTATAAACATGGGATTTAGAATTCAAGGTTTTTCTAAGTTCAGGTTTAGTTTCTTACAAATACACATACATGGGGTTTATGGTTTTCTTACGCGATTAGGGTTAATTTTTATTTTTTAATTTTTGTCATATTCGTTTTGGTTCATGAATTTAACATTTTAATTGGTTTTAAATTTTTATACGACTTTGTTGACTCAAGGGAATATCTATGACTAAGTTCACAAGGTTTACACCTTTTTCAATGGATATGATGTCATCTTCCATGTAATCATTAATCTCAATTTGATGAGATTCAGTTTTCATCCTTTTAGATAATGAACTTGAACCAAAGACATGAAAAAATGATTTATTTTTAGATAGTTAAGGAGAGAATGTAAGAGGAGAAACAATCTTTTTCTTGAAATGAGATGAGCATAGGATTTGGAAAGGAAGAGAGCAAGAGCGTTTTATGACTAAAGTATTATTCATAAGTCCTATTTATAGGCTATTTGATCTTGCACGTTCTGTAGACTTCCAATTTTTTTGCTATCTTCCACCTGACATTGTGAATGGCTTCATGAGGTCTTGTTTTTTTCTTTTCTAATCTCTCTTTCACTTTATTTTTCTTCTTGTCTGTCATGTATTTTTTTCATAATTGGTTTTTAAAGTTTAACTTTATTTGAACATCTTTTAAAAGTTTAATAATTTTAGAAATAACATCTTTTGAATATAGTATCTAGTTTCCTTTTGTATAGTTATGCACAAATTTTAAAATAAATCTTAGTAGACATTATCTTGATTCCAATTTAATCCAAAAATTTTAGTAGTCTAATGGCATTATAAAAGTACAAATTAAAAATTCATTAACATGAAGTAAATTAGTTAGTAATAGAGTACTTTACAAATTCTACACTATATTAAGATAGATCAACAAATAACAAAAAATATTAGTTTTATATAGCTAAAAGAGATGATAAATTATTTCCCATCATATACTTTTGTGTGGTTTAATTTTTATCAAGTTCTTCTATCTAAAGTTTGAGTCCAACTTACATTTAGAATTCTAAATACTAAAAGAATAATCTACAAATTGCTACATTGATTATTGTTTAGCTAAATACGAAATTGACTATATAATTACATATATATATTAATGTATAAAAATAGCATCTTGCAACATATTTGCTATAACATTTGTTTATTTCAATTATTATGAAACTAGTATTTTTACGGTTTAACTCCAAGCGGCTAATTTAGGGTATCTACGAATATAGCCCGATTAAGTTAATATTTCATGACTAGGTCATAGAAATTAGTTGGGCACACCTGTAGGTCTAGAATGTAAAAAAAATATAAAATAATATTATTATAGTCAAAATAGCTAATTTTATTAAATTACATTATAAGTATCAGAAACGTACGGTGTAGTTATCAAAAATTAGTTAAAATTTAGAGATAAATTATTTGAACTATATAATTTTAAATGCCATAAAATAATATGTAAAAGTAATATAAGTTCTTTAAGTTTAATTATTATTTATAAATATATACTTGTAATTACCTAAAATACTCGAATTTATGAAAAATTAGCTAAAAATAATTACAAAAAATAGTAAAAGTTATTTAAAAAAAAAAAAGAAAAATTAGTTAAACTAAGTTGACAAAGGTGTGGGACACCTGTTGCAGGGAAGACTTTAGCTTAATGATACATAGAAAGCTAAATTAGGAAGGGTACTTAAGCATTATGGAGAGAGAAAACCTCATTTTCTTCCCTTGCGAATATACAAAATTCTTAATCTATTATTTCAAAGTTCAATTACACCTTTAGGAATCTAGGAAAATTTTGTGGATGGAAGAAAGTGGATAGAAATGAAATTACAAAAATTTTAGTGAAATTGGCAAACTAAATAAGATCACAATGTAAGGGTTCGAGAAAGAGTTAGGTACAAACCACTACCATAAGGAAATGGTGGAGATGGTGTTTTTAAGGGTAAACAAACTTATGGTGGATGATAGTGGTCGGAGTAGTTGTTTTTGGTGAGTGATTACTTTTTCTCATTTTTATCAAAATTTAACTAAAAATAGCAAATGATTTTATGAAGCTTGATTTTCCTTTGTAATTTTTTTGTGTAAAATTCAAATATCAACCAAGATTTTCTTAATTTTAAGTGCACGTAAGGGTTCCTTAAGAAAAACGTCATGTCAACTAATTTTTAATCACATTTTCAAAAACCTAAATGATGTAGTTTATGCCAAAATTTTTGTATGTAATTTCTAGGTTATATTTTCATGTTATGTGATTGGTTTTCAAGATTTTGAAGTTGGGTTTTCTGATAAATTTTGATTTTTATCGAAGTAGTGGTTGAAGAGTATTTTTCTTGAGGATTTCCTTAAGGAACTTAGAGTAATTTTGGTGTCAACTAAAGAATTAATGATTTATGATGATATTCAAAGTGAAATGACCTTAGGTTTTGAAGAAAAATCCATTAACAAGTCGGATATGGGAATTAAACAAGTCAAACAACATGTTTTTCATTACAATTATATGTTCTTTTATTCAAATAGTATGTTTTTCTAGTTAAACAACTTATATGAGTATGAGAAAGGGTTTTGAGTGATGATATGTTTTAGTTGAGTAAGTGGATGGTGGATTTGGTGTTGTGGTGAAGCGATTTTGTGCATAATAAGGGGAAAACAGGGGAGCCAAAAGGTTGGTAGTATTGAAATATATAATTTGGAGTTGGTCAAAAGGTAGATCAAAGACTATAAGTTTGTATAAGATGTGAATTTCTAGTATCTTTATTAGTATAAAGAGTAATTAGCAGTACAATAAATGTTGGATAAGTATTTTGGAACCCAAAGTACTTAAAATAAAGCATATGAGAGTTGAGGAGCTAAGGTGGTCATATGTTATTAAGATTGATGAAAGGTTGAATTGGGGAGCTATAAGGGGTTTTGGAGTAGAAGTGAAGTGCATGAGTAAATGATCTATTATAAATATACATAGTTTAGCTCTTGCTAGAGAGTTCATCAAAGGGTTTAATTGGAAAAGGAGACTTAATCTAGGGGTCGAAGACTTATTAAGAGGATTAACTAGTGAAAGAAGCCTAATTGAAATAATTTCAAAGACTTATTTAGAGGATTGACAAGTGCAAGAAGCTTAGCCAAAATGTGAACAGAGACTTAGTCAAAGAGTTACTAGTTTAGGAAGACTTACATTAAAGACTTCATCAAAAGGTTCCTAAACAAAAACTTAATAATATATAAACTTCTAGAACCTTATTTAGAGACTTTAAAAGTTAGGTGACACTTGATGACTAGCCTAATAATCTTACTAAAATCAAATGAAAACTACACTTAAATCATTAAAATGAACTTAGCTACATTATATTTAGTTACAACTAAAGCAATTATATTAAATATTTAAAGATGAATTGAAGTGACCAAGACCAACATGCAAGACTATTGAGTGTCAAGTATTAAAATGGGATTAATGCTTCATCACATTTCAAAGTATTATTTCAGAATACTTAGAGGCTATAGTGTGTATTATTTATGGTTTTAGTTTAGTTGATTATGCATATGCATTGCTTGTGCTTGAGTATTGTTCTACTGTTGTATGAGTTGAGCTTTATGCATTGTTTGTCTTGTGATATTGCTTTGATTGAATTGTTTGAAATTAGTTGACCATCTTGAAAATGATCTAACTTAAGCTTAGTCTGATTTCTGGCTCAACATGCATTGCAACCCACTAAAGGAGCAGCTAGGATTCTTAAGGCAAACATGGACCCTTTAATTAGGATAGTTAAAATGGTCATTTCCCTACTCTTAATCAAACTAAATAATAGGAGAAGATGTTATTCTCCACTACACAAGTTTTGGTTTGGTTTTGATTTATGTATAAGAGGTTAAACTCCTCAAAATTAGAATGGATGCAATTTCTTTAATCTTATGGCAGATCAAATAACGTCATGTGATGATACTTGCTTATACACTCATTGCATTTAAATAACTTGATTGAAAACCTTGGTTGTTTTGTGCTAAATGGATATTTTTTTCTTTATCCCACTTATTGAGTAAGTGGTTATTCGTTCCCCTATAGTTTGTTTTGTAAGTTCAAGGTGGATTTTCAAATACAACATCTAAAACCAAAATATTAGCAAATGGGGTAGGGGAGTGAGGATTGAGAAGAATTGGTTAGATTATTGTTTTATTGTTCATTTTTTCAACTTTTAAGAAAAATTACTCGAATTACCTCAAGTGGCCCAATAGTTATTGGTCTCTGATTTGTATACTAAGTAATATGAACCTGTAGATTTTACAATTACTCTTTTGGAAAAATTAAACTACAAATTCATTTTAACAGTTATTTTAAAAGATTATACCATAGGTAAATTGATATGATATTATACATATGAATCTAACCTTGATTGCTTATTGATTCATAAGATCAAGTGGTATATCTCTTAATGGATGGTGAAGAGTTATCTATAAACTACAAGTTTTGATTATAGAGCTTACTTTAAGATAAGGCTTATTAAAGGATGTTCTACACCTTTGGTGAGATCATAGATACATATTGCAAGGATGAGGAGCTTCGCTAGCCAAAAAATTTGATAAACATTTTGAGAGGAGTTTGAAAAGGATATTTTCCCTCCTAGTATACAAACTTAGATAATTATAGGAATTGCATATTAAAAAGACAAGCGAGTCTTTGAGTAGTTTTGTAGAACTTGATGAACTTGAGCGGATATTACAAGGGAAATTCTAAGGAAATTATAGGATTTATATATTAAAAGAAATAAGCTAGAAATTTTGCTATACATACAAACTAAGATCAAGAAAAAGATCAATTGAATCATGTTCAAAGATATAGAAACTAGTTAATGAGGAAGGATGTAACAATGAAAATGAGTGTAAGGGTTGTCTAGGGTAGATGGAGTAACTTGAAGAAGTAAAAGAATAATACCCTCGTGTAGTATAAATATGTTATGAAATAAATAGCGAAGTTATACACTCTATCTTAACTACAATTGCAAAAAGGAAAAGAGAACAAATATTAATTGGAGGTAGAGTTAAATCATTTGGAGAAAGGTATTCTCCACGTGCATTCTTTTAGTGCATATGAATAAGTAGAAAGAGGATAGCAAATATGTGATTCTCATGTTTCTCTTGCCAAATTCCCTTGTCTACTATAAATCTTGAGTCTTTTATTTTTATGCTAAATCAATTATATTATGGTAACTATAAGACCAATAATTGGTTAGTGTCCCTATGTGCCATGTTAGTCACAAAGTTATGTTAGTTCTCGTCAAATCAAACCAAATCTATGTAGTTAAGCCATTCTTTACTTCGTTCAAGTATGAGTTTGTGAAAATATCAAGTCTTGCTAAACTTAACTTTGCTAATGTATATGCTTGCTATGTGGAGAGCCTAAAACTCTTAATAAGGAATGCCATGGAGATTGAGAAGAACTTGAATAAAATAGTATAGTTAAAATCAATTGGCCTTTGTGAAAAGTATAAGATGAAGGAGAAATCTATCAAAATAATGGATAATCAAATTCAAAAATTAATGAATCGTGGTATAGAGTATGTGAACATATAATGGAAAAATAGCCACAAGGAAGGCCAACTTGAGAATTAAAATAGGCAATGTAGAAACGATACCCTTAACTATTTTGGAGATTAGCATAGTTATTATTTTTACTTTGATTGATGGAAGTTGATAAGATTGGAGCATGATAATTGATAAGTATTGCATCAAATAAGTTGAACAATCAAAGTTTTGAGTACAAGACTTTTCTAGAGGAAGGGTAGAAATGCAAGACTCGTATTTTTGTAATTTGATTCTAAGTGGTCAATTTATAGAGTCTACGAAGGAAGCCTAATTAAGTTGATATTTCACAAGTAGGTAATAAAAATTAGATGAGGACATCTCGTGGGTTTGAACTACAAAAATATAATAAAATAATAATACTATAGCCAAGATAGTTAATTTTATTAAATTACATTATATGTATGGGAAACACACAATTTATGTATAAAAAATTAATTCAAACTTAGAGATAAATTATTTAAACTATAAAATTTTAGAATGCCATAAAATAATATGTAAAAGTAATATCAGTACTCAGGATATAATTATTGTATATAAATATATACTTGTAATTACTTAAAATACTTAAATTTATGAACAATTAGCCAAAAAATAGTAAAAATTATTTTTTTAAAAAAAAAACAAAGTTAGTTGAACTAAGTGGACAAGGGTGTTGGAGGCAAGACTCTAGCCTAGTGACACATAGAAAGCTAAAATAGGGAGGGTGCTTAAGTTGGAGAGAGAAAATATCATTTTTCTTCCCATGCAAACATAGAAAATTCTCATTATGCTCTTTCAAAGTTCAATGAAATCCTTAAGAGTCTAGAAAATTTTTGTGGATGAAAGAGAGTAGGTAGAAAGGCAATTACAAAAATTTAAGCGAAATTAGGAAAATTAAGAAAGATCACAGTACAGTTGTTCAAGGAAAAGCTAGATGCAAACCGCCACCGTAAGGATATAGTGGAGGTAGCATTTTGATAAGTAGACAAATTTGTGGTAACTAATGGTGGTTAAAGCAGTGGTTTTTAGTGATAACTTTTTCTCATTTTCATCAAAATTTAACTAAAAATAATAAATGATTTTCAAAAATTATAAAACTTGGTTTTTCTAAGTAGTTATTCTTGTAGAATTTAAATATCAACCTAGATTTTCCTAATTTTAAGTACATGTATGGGTTCTTTAAGAAAAATGTCTCATTGATTGATTTTTAATCATATTTTCAAAAACCCAAATGATATATTTTTGACCTAAATTTTTGTATATGTTCCTTAAATGTTATATTTCATGCTATATGATTAGTTTTTGAAGATTTTGGAGTTAGGTTTGATAAATTTTGGTTTTTAGAGGAGTAGTGGCTGAAGAGTATTTTTCTTGAGAATTTCTTTGAGGAACTTATAGTAATTTTAATATAAACTAAAGAAATAATGATTTAAGATAATATTTAGAGTGAAATGACCTTAAATTCTTAAGAAAAATCCATTAGCAAGTTGGAAATGAGAATTGAATAGGTTAAACCATATGTTTTCACTATAATTACATGTTCTTTTATTCAAATTGTATGTTTTGCTGTTTAAATAATTTATCTGAGTATGAGAAAGGGTTTGGAGTGGTGATATGTTTTGGTTAAATAAGGGGATGGTGGATTTAGTGTTCTAGTGAAGCAATTTTGTGGGTTATAAAGACAAAATAAGGGAGTTATAATGTAAGGCAAAAGGTTGGCGGTATTAAAATATATAACCTAGAGTTGGTCAAAAGGTAGGTTAGAGATTACGAATGTGTGTAAAAAGTGAGTTTCTAGTATCTTTACCAGTATAAAGAGTAATTGGCATTAAAATAGGTGTTGGGTAAGTAGTTTTCGACTTAAAGTACTTAAACTAAAGCATGTGGGAGTTGATGAGCTAAGGTTGTGATGTGTTCTTAAGATTGATGAAGGGTTGAATTGGGAAGTTATAAGGGGTTCTAGCCTGGAAGTGAAGTGCATGAGTAAATGATTTAGTATAAATGTACAAGTTTAAGTCTTGTTAGAGAGTTCGCCAAATAGTTCAACTAGAAAAATAGACTTAATCTAGGGGTTAAAGACTTGTCTAAAAGGTTGGTTAGTGAAAGAAGCCTAGTTGAAATAACTTTAGAAACTTGTTTAGGGGATCGGTAGGTGTAAGAAGCTTAGTCAAAATATTGGTAGAGACTCGATTAGAGTGTTATCAGTTTGAGAAGACTTATGTTAAAGACTTCAATAAAACGTTCTTGGACACAAACTTGATAATACATAAACTTCTAGAACCTTATTTAGAGACTTTAAAAGTAGATGACTTAATAAATATCTTAATAGACTTACTTAAATTAAATCACAATTACACTTGAATAATTAAAATGAACTCATCTACTTTATATTTAGTTTAAATTAAAGCAATTATATTGAAAATTTAGGGATGAATTGAAGTGGACAAGATCAACATGTAAGATTGTTGAGTATCAATATCAAAGTAAGTGGGATCAATGCTTCACCGCATTTCGAAGAATTATTTTGGAATACTTGGAGGTTTTAGTATGTATTGTTTGTGGTTGTAGTTTAACTAATTGTGAGTGTTTAGTACTTGTGCTTGAATTTTGTTCTATTGCTATGTGGGCTGAGTTTTATGTATTGTTTGTTTTGTGATAATGCTTACATTGGATCATTTGAAATCGTTTGACCATCCCAAAAACAATCTAACTTAAGCTCGACCTAATCCTTAACCCGATAGGCATTACAATCTACTACGGAAATGGCTAAGATTTTCTAGCCAAACATGAATCCTTTAATGAGGATAGCTGAAATATTCCTTTCCTTATCTTTAATAGAACTAAGTTATACGAGAGGAGGTCATGGCAAGGTTAGGGACCGTGATTTGAAGGTAGTCATGAGTAGATGGTGTTCTCCATTATATAAGCTTTGATTTGGTTTCAATTCATGCGAGACATCATACTCTTTATCTTTCTGTAATCTCACGACAAACCAAATAACATTATGCAATGATACTTATTGGTGTACGCATTATATCTAACTAACTTGATTGAAAACCCTAGTATGTTCTGTGCCAAATGCATGCTTTTGTTTTCATCCTACTTATTGAGCAAATTGTTACTCATTTTCTTATTATTTGTTTTGTAGGTTCAAGGTGGATTTATGAGTATAACACCAAAAATTAGAATATTAGCAAACAGGGTTAAGAAGTGAGGACTAAGAAAAATTGGTTGGATTCTTATTTTATTATTTCATTTTCTAACTTTTAAGAAATTTACTCAGGTCTCCTTAAGTGGCCTATTAGTTTTAAAGTTTTGGTTTGTATACTAAGTGACATGAACCTATGGATTTTACAATTACTCTTTTGGAAAAGTAAACTATAAGTTTGTTTTAATTGTTATTTTGAAAAGATTATATCATAGGTTTATACCAGACAAGAACTAATTTGGATACTTTAAAGCGATTGAGTTAAGCATGCGTAGTATAGACTACATCTACAATAGTAGCTATAAGGCTTGTTGCTATATTAAGATGGTTCACATGATAGGGTTGTTGCAACTCCACCCCTTTGGGCATGAAAATTATTAATAAAATAGAGATAAATTATAATTATATGAGTGGCACATTTTTCTTATCTATGACAAGTTATAGGTTATGATATGAAAAAAATAATTCATTAATAAAGATGAAATCAAAATGGATATTACATATGATAACTAATCCTTATATAATTCTAATATGACTTTAACTATTTAGGATGTATAAACAGTTTTAAAAATTTTCAAAACAACCTAAATTTGCGAAAGTAATTCAAATTTTAATCACCACATCCCTCCCCTCCCCTTTCCTCCTCTCTCTCCATCGTCCTCTCTCCTCACTTCTCTCCGTCCATGTCATAATGACAAATTATAACACCTTAAAACCTAATAGTGTTATAACCCACCACATATCCCTAATTTCTAGTAGCACATTAAGAATCTAAAACACTACTACAGTGTCTAAAATCATTTATATAAAGAACGATTCTCCAATCACAACCACACAAAATGACTAATAGGCAAGTCATGTCAACGACAATTATACATCACAAGATTTCTAACTCTACAATAACGAAGCTTGTTAACAATTCTACTCAACACTAGTTCTACAATTCAGTGACCTCCTTAATGCAATAGAAAGCTAATTGCCTGTCTCTCTCAGCTTGATAATAACAATTCTTGTACTTGTCACAAATAATAAACTTATCAAATTAGCTTGTAGTTGTAAAAACAAAGAATGATTTGAAGCCCAATACATAGTACACAAGCACACATAGATGTCAAAGTAAACACATCAAATGCATATAATGCAAAAATAAGAATCGACTGTCAAGCTTGGTTTTTCACCTTTCCAATTCTTTTTTAAATTAGTTTTCTTCAAACTGATCAATATTAAACCTTATCCGTTTAATATTGATCCTCCACTAAGATTTAAAGAAAACTGTTTCTTTTTGTTTTGAAAACAACTTTAGAGTCGCCACTTAACTGGAGTTGAGAAAAACAGTTAAGTTATAACCAAGTGGGTGGATTGATTATAACTTAACCACTAGTCTTACAAGAAAAACCAATTTTGTAAGATGATTTCTGAAACTAAGGATCATGGATCCGGGGGTTAGGAATTTTAAACCCTTACAGGTACTATTAACTTTCCAAAATTAAAATTAAACTTAAAAATTACTTTTTAATTTTGAAAGATAGAACTTGGTTATTGGTTGCTATAATTGGATAAAAAATAATCTAAGCTAAAGAAAAAGGAAAATTAGGTTTTTCTCATTTTTATCGTTGCTTTGTAGGTGCCTATATGCCTACGTGCCTACTATTCGGGATCAAACGTATATAGTTTTTTTAATGAAAACTTTAGTGGGTTAAATTGATTTTAATTTGGAAAATATATTGAATTTACGTCTTTAGTCCAATTTGGTTTATTTAAGGAAATATCTAAAAAAGGTGAAGGTCTTAAATTAAAATTTTTATTTTTTGGAAAATCTAAAAGGACCTTAATTTTACAAAGTGTTAATTAATTAATTTATTTTTCTTGAAAAAGACGTTTTTCTAAGTGATAAAAAAAATTTATTTACTACCCTAATTACTTATTTTTATTATTTTTTACTACATTATCTTATTTATTCTTTTTTTATCAATTTCTACTATACTAAAATAAATAAACTATTTTTTTTTTCTTTCTTCCTTTTCTTTTTCTTGTTACATAGTTTTTTTTTCCTTCTTTTTCTTCTCTTTCTTTTTATTTACATTCACAATTATAAAGAAAGAGAAAAAGGAAAAGAAATAAAAAATAAAAAAATCAAACAACAACTAAAAATAAAAAGAAATAAATAAATTAAAAATTAAAAAAAGACTTTCAATGAATTAGGTGTATGAGTCAGACTTGGTCAGGTCGATTGGGTTGGACATAGATCCGAGTTAGGTTGGTCTAGTCGCAGTTGAAGAAGAAGAAGCAATAACTATGAAGAGATGGTTTTGCTTGGTTTAGCTACCAAAACGAAGGGTAAAAGAGGATTTTGTGTGTTTTTAATTAGGGATATGGGGGGTAAAGCCGACGCCGCAATTAATAAAGCTCGTTTGGGTAGTTTTGGTAAGTGGCGCTTGACACTAATGTTTGGGTGGTGCTCAACATGGCTGTTGGAGGCTAGTAGTTGGTTGGGTTGGGGGTTTTCGAGTTTGGGGAGGGTCGTGGTAAGTTAGTTTTGCTTCGCCGTAGTGGCTAAGATGATGTTTAGACCTTGGGGTTGTAATGGTTAGCATTTAATGGAAGGGTAGCTCGAGGAAGCTACTAGGGGCTATGGTAAGGCATGGGGTTGGTCAATTTCAAAAATGTACAACGTAGGGAAGTTAGTGGAGGTGGTAGCTCTGCTCAAAGTTAAGTAGAGAGAGAGAACCAAAGAGAGGGAGTCATGGATAGAGAGAGAAAATGAGAGACAGAGAGAGAGAGTTTGTTGAGTGAATTTCTTGCTCGTCTTTAGTTGTGTGTCCTTTTGAACATCCATTAACACTCAATTTATACTTGTAATTAGCTTAGAAATAAAGGAAAGCTCGAATCGTATTAATGCATGAATTTGGACATGCTCTTAATCACTATTAACACTAGGCCATGTGTGCTCTGTGATTTCATCACTAATTTGATGAAATTGCAATGAAAAGGGGATTAAATCTGCCTACAAAGTGTACTGTTCGTAAAGGAAATTACTGGAAAATTTGGGGAAATTGGAGGAAATCAAGGGAAAGAGGGGAGAAAGAAAAGGAAAGAGAAAGAAAATTGGTTGACATGGTGCCACGTCAGTTGACCCTGCTAACCCCGACCTGCTATGTGTCATTACATGACACGTAGTATGCTACGTAAATGCTACGTGGTGTTGCATCAGCAAGGTCATCTAACTCGATGATGCCACATGTTAGGACACATAACGTAGTGAGATCCTAACACGTGACAGTCCCTGATGTGATGAAAAATAAAAAATCTTGTATGCCTCCTCCATGATTCGAACCTAAGACCTCACACTTAAACCCTATGCCAATATCTAATGTTTATCTATTAGGCCGTTGGCCTGTGCTTTATCCATATGGATTGCACATATGGACTCAATCAGCTTAGGTTAGATTTAAATCTAAGCCTAGGTTAAATGGCCCAACTTCTAAACCTAAATAAAAAATAAAAAATCTATCTTAACAAAATAGTATTTTCTAAAATCTTTTATTTTTTTTCAATTTTCCTTTTTTTTTTTGGTAATTTTCCCAATTTTCTAATATTTTAAACTTTAATTTCTAAACTTCTTATTTTTTAGGGTTTCTTTCTACACTTCCAATTTTTGGTACTTTTTTTTAAATTTATTATTTTTTGTTCTTTTTCTTATTTTTGAATTTTTTTGTATTTTCCTAAAATTCTTATTTTTCTAATTTTTTTTATTTTTTATGGTTTTCTTTAATTTCCTATTTTTGTGATTTTCCTAATTTAAGGCTTATTGAGGAAAGAAAGAAAGAAAAATAAAATTAAAATAAAGAGGGAAAAAATTAGGTATCTACATCAACCAATTATTATCTTGTACTTTAAATTAACAAGTAACAAAGGAGTACTTATGACCTTACTACATGCATTGTCTCAACATATGATTCTACTAAGGAATCCTTACATGAAGATCAATATTGGCCTCCTATATACGAAGACAAGCTAGGAAAGTATAATCAACAAAACATGATTATTAGGTCAAATATGACTTAGTCCAATTTCATTCTATCCTAACACGTATAAGCAACAAGTATGCATTATGTAAATGGAAAGTCGTGTGATCAACTAAAATGTCTAGATCATAGTCAACAAACTCACCTAAACACAAGATCTTAATCAAATAGAACAACAATTATTCCTTAATCTAATGCTCAACTCCATATGAAGGAAACTTTCAAAATTGACTCCTAATTACTCTAATTTAACCCACCTAAAGCCTTTCACCTTACACTCATAAATCTCATAAGAGACTTGAAAATTTTAGGTAAAAAATGAAACGTTTGTAAGATGAATATAGGTAGAAACTTTGATTAAGGTTAAAACAGATTTTGATTAAGAAAGCTGAACAAAAACAAGGAAGGAAGAATGAAAAGGAGTATAGCATTGATACGACCCTTGACACTACAATGTCTAGAGATCGTGTACCTTTTGGATCAAAATACTCTTCCCTAGCAAGCAACATGACCTTTAACATGACTATGTCAAAGGTCATGTATCTTTCATACTAAAATGTTTGTCCCTATCAAGCGACACAACCTTCGACATAACCATGTCTAGAGGTCGTGTTTCTTACAACGAAACTAAAAAAAAAAAAAAAAACCTTCTAAAAACTCTCAAATCCAACTCCTTCTCTTCCATTCTTTAACTAGACCTTAAATGTATTTCAGATCTTCAGTTATCCATTGCCTAAACTTTTTTTTTTAATCCATCTAAACCACAAATTTTAATCAAATCAATCAAAAACACTACTCTCATCAAAAGTCAATCAAACCTAACTTAATAAGAGAAAAGGAAAAATTACTTACTTGGAATGGATTAGGTACATGCTTAATCTGAATATATAAGGGAACGCACCAAGAAGCTACAAATAATAACCAACTTAAGTTTAGATATTTTAAAATATGCTAAGAAATTAACTCCATGAAAATGAGGTTTTTCACCAAGATAACTAAAGAAAGGGGGTTAGATATTTAGACTTATCTTAAGCTTAATTCAATTCGAATTCTCCTTGAGTTTTGAGATCCTAGAAGTTGATTTCAGCTAAGAGTAAGAGAAAGTAGAGAGAACAGAAGAAATAAGAGAGTTAAGGAGGGTTTGTCTAGGGTTTAAGGTAGTGACTAGTGTAAATAGGTTTTGGGGTAAAGGAGGTTTGAGCCCATTACAAATATTTACAAGAAAACCATTTGTTTTGCAATGATTTTCTCTTAAATTTTTATGTTCATTACATTTTCCCGTCCCCCTGCCCCTGCCCTTCCCCTTCCCCAATTAAAGCACTTTCATCCTTAAAGGTCACCTTACTTTTATAATGATTTTTGCTTTTCCTCATTTTTCCTTAATCTCCCAAATCGTTTCTCTTTGGGTCTACTCCTTCCATTATACTTTATACATATGATAATTTAACTCTTAAAGATCTATTGTTGAGCTTGATTTTTTAGTTTCTTATTTTCCTTAACTTAATATATATCAAACCCTACATTTATTTGATATAGATCATCGATTAAGAATTAAGGAAAATAAATTTTCTTTAAATTTGCAAAGAAATTGGAGTCACCACCTAATCAAGATGGGGAAAAGGGTTAGATTAAAACTAATTGAGTAGATTGATTTTAACTTAGCTATTAGATTACATGAAAACCAATTTTGAGAATGGTTTAAAAAAAAAAAAAACAGATATTTTGATGGATACCACTTTTGACCTTCTGAATTTAGCTTTATATTTCAAATACACATTTAAATTAGAACAACAATTTTGTATCTACAAATAAAGAAAATTAAATTTACTTATAAAAAAAATTACGAAGGAAAGATAAAAAATTTCCCTATTTTAAGTTGCTCTATAGGTGCCTACGTATCATCTAGTAAAGATCAAACGTCTCGTAGTTCGTTCCAAAAACTTTATTGTGTTAGTTTATTTTAATTTTGAAAATTTATAGGGTTTATGTTTTTAATCCATTTATTTTTTAAGTGAAAAAAATCTAGAAAAAGAGTCCAAATTTAAAGTTTCATTTTTTGAAAAAGATTTTAGGGAGGCCTAAATTTCAAAAAGGTCTATTAGTTTTTATTTTATTTGAAAAATTATTTTTTTAGGTAATAAAATATACACTTCTTTAAGAAAAGAAAAAGAAGAGAAGAAGAAAGAAAAAAATGGAAAACATATTTAAGGCTACATATTCTTCATTTTCTTTTTCTTTTTTTTTGTTTCTTTCTTTTTTATTATAAAAACAAATAAAATAAAATAAAAAAAAACAACATAACACATGATTGGGCTGAACCTCATTTGCTATTGAATGTGGAGTTTTATACAAATATGGCCTCTTTTTCAAAAGATATTACAGAAAAGAGCTTGTTTTGAAAAAAAAAAATTACGAATATGGTACTACATGCGCCTTCAATTGAGGGTAGTTTTAATATTGAAGGCGCTTCCAATACATGCACTTTCAGTATGCGCCTTCAATATCCTAGTTTTAATTGAAGACGTATGCACTAGATGCACTTACAATATAAATTTTAACAGTAAAGGCACATCCAGTACATACGTCTTTAATTCAAATTCCACTTGTATTTAAAAATAATTGTTATTAAACATAGTAATTTCCCCTAGTTCGAAATGATAAAGTAATGTTCTTTCAACCCTTAACTTGCAAACTGAATAGAAAGTTTGATACAGTAATCAATTACATGAAATCACAATTAGTAGAACACCTCAACAAAGATAGCAAGTAGGGAAGAAATAAGCGCATGGGATGATCATCCAATGACCATACAAGTTGGATACAAGAAAAAATAATTGCAAATTGTAATACTTATAATATTAGGATAAATAAACAATGCTAATATTGGGATAAATAAACAATGCATTGAACTGCAATATTTGATGAAAAGTAAATTGTATTTCAAATGATCAGTATATATACAAAATTTGTAATGAGTCAATGATAACATCAATATAATGGCCAAAAAAGGAGAAAACAAAAACAATAGATAAAACATATCTATTAACGCCTATGCTATGTAAAGGTCCACATGGCACGGGAAAGAAGTGAATGCCCCTATCTATTGTGTGACTAAGTAGGTTGAGATGGTAAATCATTGAGATTGAGTTCCTTAAGAGGAATTAGGTCGGTTAGATGGGCTGGATGCAGCTGAGTGATGCCCTCGCCCATGGAACTTCACTTTTGAGGCACTGGTGGAGTTGTAAGATCGAGATGTTACTGGAACTTGGGAGTCTGTAAGAGCTAGATCTAGCCTTGGAGCTAAATTCGACTCTTGAGGTAGAGGCAACACCTGACCTAGGGTATGTGTTGTATCCCTTACTGATAGAGCTAAGGTCAACAGAATGATGCACAAGTGGTGAAATATCATCACTGAGGTTTGTTCGACGACGTCTCGCTCAAGCCCTACCTCCTTGAACTCTAGCTTTACCCTTAGGTGGTGCAAGAGGAGCTGGCATATCTTCGTTAGCAGGTAATCCTTACTCTCCACTGTGGTCTACATGGGGTAACTTATGTATGCCCTCCTATTGTGGGTATGGGATAAGGTCACTATGTTGCTCAATGAAATGAAGTGCCCCATCTACTATATCCAACTATAGGATAGTCAGGTACTAGTTTGACACTCTTAAGCGAGTCTACCTAAACTAAGTAGAAAAACATTTGTTAGTACATATGATAACAAGTATGTACGTGTGAAAGAAAAATGGATGATTTTATATATACTTACCAGTTAACCGATAACAGCTCTGTGGTATGTAATGTATCGCCGGGTGATCTGTTTATACCATGACCAATAACTCTCATCGACCCTTCGAGGACCCTGGATGTATACTAAGAATCCGTATCTCTATCCCTAAGCCTAGATGTAAGAAGAGTGTGTGTTGATCCAATCAACATCTGTCCTACCTTGGAGGTCCAGTTGGTGGAGCTACTTTGAGGTGTTGAACTCTTGTAGGACGTATTAGTATGCATTGAATTACCAAATGATACAGTTTGGAAAGCATTACTCAATGATGTGGAAACATATGAGTAGTACTCGGGCAGTCCAAATGTGTTGCTTGGAAATACAGTAGTGAGGTAGTAATTGTAGTAACTCCTCTATATAAGGCTCCCAAATAACCTAACAGGTACAAGAAAAAGGAAAAAAAAAAATCAATGAAACAACAATGGTTATCACTTATGGACGAGAAAATGACAGAAAAGAAGATAGCTTATCATATCATACTTACTACGTCGTCTGCATGTCAAACGTTATGCAGTATACATCTACGACATGCATCTGATGCTAAGTTGCACCCTATACTACCCTCCATGTAGTCATCAATGGCCTATCCACGTCGATAATAAAGCCATATTGACTAAGGAGGGTGACATGTAGGAATCTATCCCAAGCCTAAACCTATAGTAGAATTGTGGCCTCTCCAAGGTCATGCGTATCGGATGACGAAGCAGAGCATAGCTGTCGTTACAACCATGCTAAGCAAGTGCTACCCTAGCTAAACTGCCCAATTACTAAGAAGTCTTCTAAAAATGGTAGGAACATCAGGTGAATAAGGCTAGAGGATTTATCCACAAATATGAATCCTCCCGTTAAGTTGAGTATGTATGTATACACGTAATATCAGACCATCTTGTCGTCCGCCTCACTGGAAAGTATTTGGAAGTGCTCCTGCAACCATGTCAAAGATAAACGAGCACCCCTCATCTAAGCAGGCCTCATGCTTAGCAATCTCTCCCCTACATTAGCCCAGCTCTCATCATCATTCATCTCTGTTCGACCCACCACAATGAACCCCTTAACTAGAAGTCCAAGCTGGACTTCTACATCCTACAATGTGATTGTCGCCTCTTTAGTAGGTAAGTGGAACGTATGTGTCTTGGACCTTCATCTCTCGACAAGTGCTGTAATCAGATGCCAATCTAACATAATAAATGAAGGCCATGTAACTCCTCAGAACCCAGCCTCCCATATATAAGGCTCTATCTTAAGATGAATAGGAATCTCCTACTCATCCTTACATAATGACATCTCGCGGCACTGAACTCATAGTGCATATGTCATCTCTTACACAAATATTCAATGAAGTTATTAAGTAACACCTCTTTAATAAAATATTTGATTGTAAATGATAATGAAATTATTCACCCTGCCCTCCCAAACGACCTATGAATGATGACTGGCTTGCCTTGTAAGTACGCATAGATCAATCGGTCTCGGCTTTATCTATCCTGCGAACACATACAAACATGTTTAGTACACCAAAAACGAAAAAAAAAAGAACAAACTTGTTAATCATTACACCTATGCTTGTATTATAATGTAATGCTTAGATAGAAAGGGAATATGTACTAGCCATATTAATCTTCAAACACCTTATCCTATCATGTCCTTCCCGTCCACATGCCTTGCATCGAGTTTTATCCGACTGCTCCTGAACGTCCATCTCCATGTGATATCGCTTACGCCTAGGTTTACCTTTCTTTTGTAGTAAATTAATGTTTGGGTAGAGATAAGGGAAGCTAACTTGTGGCCAGTTAAGCTCGTCACCAATCGGGTAGAAATGAGTTTGGTAATAATCTATTTGGTTTGCCTACTTATACCATGGTCCTATTATCGATCACCAATCGGGTAGAAATGAGTTTGGAAACAATCTATTTGGTTTGCTTACTTATACCATGGCCCTATTACCGATTTTTTGTTCACTCTCATGCTTGCTGTGGCAACACATGCATGGGAGCTAGAGATCCTATATATTTGCCACTTTTGATAAGTGTAAATACGGCCCATGAAGTCCATTTTATGTATCCTTCCTACTTCCTTCAATCTTATCCTTGTCATTTAACTACCAATTGAATCCTCAAAAATATTGTTTTGGAAACTAAATGAAACAACTTTATGTGCGCTTACCTGACCACTCCAAGTTTCATACATCTTTAGAACGTAATCAGTATAGGTCTTACCAGAATTGATTGTCTCCGTGGCATCCTTATGCCTATCTTCCCAATAGGCGATAAAGTTATAAAATATCTTCTTAACTAATGTAGTGATGGGTAATCCATGTGCTGATTTTAAAATGGAGTTATAACTCTCAATAATGTTTGATGTCATGTATTCAAAATGGTAACATCCATCATATGCAAGAGTCCACTTATCTAAATCAACATTGTTGAACCACACAAGAGTGTCCTCCTTAGCTTGAGTCAACTTCTCCATGAAACATTCAAATTTTCTTTGTTGTGCCTAAACACCTATAAACCATACTAGTTTCTTGCACAATTGGTTTTTGTAGACTGTATTAAAGTTACTAGCAACGTATCACAGACAGTATCTCCAAACTACAAACGATGGCGACTAGCCTATTGATGGTCCCTTACATGTGGAATCAATATCGGATGCCTTATCGGATATAAGACATAAGGTTTCTCTCTTTTGGCCAACTACATGCACTTTAAGCTTACATAGGAACCACCCCTAAGTTTCTACTGATTCTGTATCAACAAGAGCAAATGCCAATGGAATTATTGAATTGTCTTCATCCGTGCTACAAGCTACTAATAACTTATGCCCATACTTTCCGTATAAGAATGTGCCATCGATACATACAATAGGTCAATAGTATTTAAAGGGTTCAACATATGGCCTAAATGTCCAAAAAACCCACTTGAATTGAGGCTGACCTTGCTTTAGTGAACTGCTTTAGCCCCAATCCACTTGTGTCTCCAGATTAATCAACTTCATTGCATTTAATAGTCATGATAACTCATTGTACGACCTCTCCTAGTTACTATATACCATCTCAACAGCCTTTTGCTTGGCCTCAAAAACCCTTCTATTGCTTACTATGTGCTCATACATAGCTTATATGTTAGTTGTAATATCAAGTATCTTAACATCAAGCTTATTCCTTACACTACTAATGAATAGTATAGGCATTATTTTATCGTTAAGCTGAGGATGATCCTAGTTCATCATCGGGTTCACACAAGTATATGGATCCTCTAGAATTATTATTTTAAAAAGATCCTCTACTTTCTTCAAGCAAGCTCGTAACCACTACATACAACCCTGTTCTTTCTTCTTACAGTAGATCATGTATACATTTGGTTATGAAATGTCCACATGAATATCATAGTGGTTCCTTACATAGAACGACCTTATTGCATCTATGAGATCCTTCTTCATTTTGAAACTTATACCAACCCTCAATTCATCAAAACTGCTGATATTGCTGCACATTTTATTAACACTTCTCTCAAATGTTAAGTAGCCGCTGCCATCGTATCGACTATTGTAAAATGAAGTAGGATCTCTCACAAACCCGTTAACTGATTCATTTATTGGCGGAAAGTCCTGAAACTGCTTGTTGGACAATACTTTACCAATATGACGATGGGCCCTACTCAAGTCGTCTCCATAAAGTTGGACCGGCATACTACTCCTGACAACAAATGGTCTCACCTGGGCCTCTCCTAAATCCTCAGTGTAGTCATCTTCGAGGCCAACATCATCCTCATTACCATCTACATTTGCCTCATCCTTCCAGTCATTGTCGACATTTATGTCCATGTGCATTCTCTCTACATACGGATCATAAGATTCTTCATGTTCGATAATGGGAGCCAATGCTTTATCAAGTTACTCTTCTATGATATTTATGTGCTCGTACTAAGAGAAATCCATGTACGGTTCATTTGACTGATCTACTTTTGTTTGCTCCGCATTGGTTATTGTTGAATGCACATTGGGATCTAGAAGGGTTGGATTGTCTGGCTTAGGTATTTCATTCTCGTATCGAGCACTCTATTCCCCAATGTGTCTTATGTACACTTCTTGAATACTCCATTCCCCAAAAGGCTCTGCTGTCTCAATGAAATTCTCAACATCATCATCGTCTTTAATAGCCATCAACTTGTAGACGACTCCAACATCATGGAAAAATGGATGCCTATGTACGAGTTCAACAACACTCGAGTCAACTCCAATGCATCCATAAATTCTCCGATTGAAATGAGAGAAGCTCAAATCCTTCCTAATTTTCAATTTCTTAACAGGCTCCTTGTCATACTCCGACTCCTAGTTACCCATCACAATATTTCCGTTCGTATAGACAATAACTTTCATGTAATCCACCATTTTCACCCTAGTAATGCTACGATCAATCAAATATTTAGATAACATTAAAAACTTTATCTACATACTAAGCAACAACTTTGCAAAATATACTTAGTCATCTCGTTAAGCTGCATCGTGTCTCCTTTACTTTAACTATTTAATTCAATACAACATAATCAAAACACAAAAAAAAAAAAAACACATATATATAACAATTTCTACCTGCATTCTAACATTTTTTATACCCACATTCATATAACTTATATACTGCAATACAAAAAATTCCTAAATTTAAACAACATATAATAAATTTTTATAAAATATTAATAATTTACACAATTTACAATACATCTAAGATTATGAAATCTATATAATTAAGTAACAAATTTTTTTCTAAAAAAAAATGCATAATGTCTATTACTAGTAACATAAAAAAAAAAAAATTATTCCTATAAATTATAGATTATTAGCTATTTCAAACGTATACTCGCGTTAAGAAATGGTCCAATATTTCAACTATGAGTTCCCTCAAGTTTTCTATGTGTTTTTGGAAATATTTAGAAATTGATATAAGTAAGAATGAAGTTTGGCCACGTGAATTAGGGTTTATACAAGTAGTATACTAAAGGCACATATAGTGCATACATCTTTAGTTATAATGAATTACACTAAAGGTGCATCAAGTGCACATGCTTTCACTATACCATATTCATATTTTTTTTAAACGAGCCCTTTTTCTGTAATATTTTTTAGAAAAGAGGTCATATTCATATAAAACTCATTGAATGTTAGTCACGAATCTTGGGTTAGGATTCGAGTCGGATCGTGTTCAACAAACCAAATCTGTGCGATGCATGTGACTTATGTAAAGAAGAAGAATAGAGTAATTGATGAGGGATGATCTTGACCGATATCAAGTGTTTTTTGAGGGGGTAATTGGAGTTTCATGTGAAACTCACTAGAGAATATGGGTAAGGAAGCGACACTGCAGCTATGGAGGTGGTTTGAGGGGTAGCGCAAATTAGCTGTAGTATTAAGTGGCAATTAGGATTGCAATGGTGGAGCTTAGTTACGTAGTAGAGTACTAGGTTTAGGTCGAGCGTAGAGTATAGTCAATTGGAGATGGTCACAAATTTGGTGTTGGGTTAGTCTTCAAGCATGTTGGCTATGAGCGTACCGGGTCGTTAGTGGAGTGGCAATAGTGAATGTTTAGTTGTTTAGGTGAGAGAGAGGTCGAAGATGTTGTTGAGTTGTGGTAAGTGGCCATGCAAGTGGTTTATGTGTACATGGTTCTCTAGCATTAGGTAGCATCGTACAATGGTGATCATGCTCTGTCATTGTGCAATGTTGGTTGATGGATGTGGCCATTTATAGGGGTGAAGATGACTGGAGCAATGCTTAGGGTATGGAAGCGTAGGTCACTGGTCATGTGGATGTGAGTTACGGTTGAGTCTAGGCCACCCGGTTGGTGATTAGGGTGCTACACAATTGCTACTGTATTCGCAGCAGTGTTGTTCGAGATTGGGAGTGGTTGTGGATAAGTGATCAAATCGATGTTTATCCCTTGCCATTTTATAAATTTATCTTTCAAACTTTTGAAGATTTGGATGAAATATAGATGAAGTTCAAGTTGATACTGTATATTCTTGTTAGATTTGATGTTTTTACTAATGAATTACACACGACTTTATCTACTAAAAAAAAAAATCTCTAGATTTGTTATAATTCAATGGTCTAAATTGGACTCCTTAGTTTTCTTCCCTTTTCTTACAGTCTCTTAGCAAAAGGACAAGAAGGAAAAGAAAAAAAAATATCCCTTACGCAGCATAGGAGTTAGACCTATGACCTTGGATTCCCACACTAATGTAACAACCAGCTGAGCTGATGCTCGCTTCTCAACATGATGTGCAATTAAACTATAAACTTTGGGCTTAACTCTAATCATCATTTTCAAACGTTAGCTTAATTAACTTCAATTTGTTTTAAATTAACCCTAACATATTTAAATAACCTAAAAATATACACACTAAGGATTTTCAACACAACTTTAACTTAATAAATCCTAAAGCTTAATTTTAAT
Organism: Lumnitzera littorea; assembly: GCA_024138015.1. Taxonomy (NCBI): domain Eukaryota; kingdom Viridiplantae; phylum Streptophyta; class Magnoliopsida; order Myrtales; family Combretaceae; genus Lumnitzera; species Lumnitzera littorea. The sequence continues at coordinate 31,304,036 of JAMXBB010000012.1, forward strand.
TAATTCAATTAAAATTATTTTAAAATTCAAATTTTAAAGTGAACAAAAATCCACTCTCATAGGCTTAAATATTTTACTAGACTATTGTAAAAGAAATATTATTTTTTGATGAGGCCTCAATTTTTAAAGGCTCTAAATTTATTAAAAATATTTAATTGTTACCTGATTCAACTCTAAACGATTGATTAATTCAACTTAAACACTTTTGATATTTTTATTTTTTCGATTTTTCAATTTCTTTTATGTATTTTTCCAATTTTTCAATTTTTTTGTATTTTGAATTAAAACCCTTTTTCTTTATTTTAAACTAAGATTACAGGGAAACAAAAATGGGTTATCTACATCTATCGTTGATAATCATATTCTTAATAGGCTTCTCTACAAATCTTGAGTTCTTCAACTTTCATATGTCATTATTATCTTCGCCTCATAGTTCTTTTGACTCTCAAACCCCCGCTCTCATCTTTAAAGGATCAAGGTAATTCCTTTTTCATTACTCCACTAGGAATTTAGTTACAACCCAATTATGAAACCTTCAACTATTGTCTTGGAAATTAAAACATCTACATGTTTGTCCTAAGACACCATCTCTAACTATTTTCACCATGAAAGGGATAAGTAACAAACTACAATAACACCACTATACTCATATTAGTCTATCTCCTTAACAACAATTATTAATGAAACTTATTTATTTCTCAAAGTCTTATCCCTACATATTTCCTCAAAAAATGTTTAACTGATTATGAAAAAGAATCACAAGTTATAACCTTACAAATGACAATTAATCACTATAAGCAACACAAATAAGCAATCATGACCTCCATAGTACCTCTAAATTTAGCTTCAATCTAGATCATCATAATAGTATAAATAATCCATTCAATGATGCTTCTGATTCACATTCACTATTATCGCCTTGTAAATGATATACTCATCAAATCTTGCACCTTTAAAGTGAATAACACTTACTTCCTTCATCAATGAAAAACTCTAGTTGGACATCTCATCTCATCTCATCTCACAACACATTACCGAATTGCTACTTATTTGGCCTTACCTCAAGCTTTACCCATCAATCATCTTAAACTACACATAACTTCAAAAGTTCTTAAGTTCTACACTTTCCCTCTAAATAATGAACTCCACTCTTAGATCATTTACTACTTATTTTGCTTGTCCCCAATTAGTTTTATTTAGTAATTTAGTAGATGTTTAGGATTATCATTTATAACTTATGTTCTTCTTAACCAATTAAATGTAGTTTAGCTAATTTGTTGATTCTATTAATCTCATTAGTTTTAATATTCATCTTGTTACTTATGTTTTCAATTAGTGCCAGAATGTTTATAATCTTCGTAACTTAGGGTTGATGGATATCAACACCAAACTGATTCATTGAGAACTTATTCAACTTAGATTGATAAACTTGGCATGACCTTTACCAACTTAAACAAAACCGACTTGATACGCCATAGCAAAATAAAAGGACTCATTCATTTGTCTCGTTATAAGTATACACTTGTTAAGCTTTCTCAAATCTTTTATATCATACTTCTTAGTTTAGCCTTCTATTCCATATTCTTACTTTTCATTTATTGCCTTTTATTGTTATTAGTAACAAATAACTCACATACTTTTCGTTAAGTAATTACTATATCTTAGGCATCATTACTCACCATGTAAGATTAGGTAAATAGTCCCATAGATATAAATTTTGGGATTTGTTTCTCAATTTTTTCTCTACCTCTAATGATGGTTAGTCCTTTAGTTAAATTTTCCTTAGGTATTTTATGCATATTTTTTATTTTATGAATTTAGTTTAAGCATATCAAAGGAGACAAGCTCAACTAGCCCTATCTTTATTCCCAATCTACCTCTCACCAATCTCCATAAACCACACTTTGGCACCTTACAATACAACAGAATAGGAAGAGATTAGAAGGAAACAACCGTAAAGAGAAATAGGTAACTAAGACATGTAAGCGTGCAAGGAACATATAGAAGTACTAAGACAATTCTCTATTGCCATGTTGAATCGAACCCATATTCTACCCCTTTCTCTCAATAGTCCACTGCCGTGTTGATCAATCAGTTAAGCTCTTCTAAGATCAATAAACCTAAGCTCATCTGGGATCAATGAACCTAAACCTTTTAGTGATCAATTAACTTAAGTCTTTCTATAGTCTACTACCTAAGCTATTCCATAATCCTTCAACCTAAGAGCTTCTTAGATCCACCAACTTAGCTCTTCTACCATCCATTATCCTAAGCTCTAAAGAGATCAAACAACCTAAGCTCCGATACTACATAAGCTGTAATGCTCCAAAACTCAAGGAATAACAACCCACCACATATCTCTAGTTTTAATGACATATTAAGGCTCTAAAACACTACTACATTTTCCAAAATCACCTATAATAAGAACAATTCTATATTTATAACAATTTAAAATGACTCACAAGTGAGTCATGTTGTCCACTTTTATATATCATAGGATTTCTAACTCTACAACAACAAAACTTGTAATTCCACTTAACACTAGTTCCACAATTATATAGTTCAGTGACCTCCTCAATCCAATACTGAACTAATTGCCTCCCTTTCCCAATCCAATGATATCAATTCTTGTACTTATTACATATAGTAAACTTATCAAATCAACTTATAGCTATAAGAATAAGAAAATGAGTTAAAGCCTAATACATAATGTGTAAGCATACATTGATGGTAAACCAAACACATTGCATCATATGATGCAAAAAGAACAAATAGTTGATTATTATCTTATACTTTAAGCCAACAAGTATTAAAGAGGTACTCATGATCCAACCACATCATGATTTTTTATACATATAGATAGATAGAATGTGACATAAGTCTTTTGATTTACTATATATATATATATATATCTTACAATGTCACTCAAGTTGAGAAAACCACCTATGAACCAATAACAATGATATACCTAGATCTAGTTGTGTCATCTTAATGTGCAAGCCATTAGAGAATCTTCACATGAAAATTACCATTGCCCCTCATACATGAGGATAGGTTAGGAAAGCATAATCAACCAAATATCGTTATGAGGTTAGATATGAATTATTCTAGTTTCATTCTATCCCAACACGTACAAATAACAAGTATGCACCACATATCTGAAAAGTCAAGTAATTAACTAAAATATCCAAATCTTGGTCAACTAGCTCACCTGAACATAAGATCTTGATCAAATAGAAGAACAATTATTCCTTAATCCAATGCTCAACTCAATAGGATATAAACTTTTAAAATTGACCCTAATTGGTCTAACTTAACCCACTTAATGCCCTTTACTTTACACTTAAGGCTCCTTCTCACAAAAGACATGAGAGGCTTGAAAATATTATGTATAGGTTGAAACTTTTGTAAGATAACGTTGGGGGAAACTTAGATTAAGGTTTGGAAAGATTTTAATCAAGAAAGGTGAAGAAAAATAAGGAAGAAAGAATGAAAAGGAATACAACCTCAATACGATCCTCAACATGACCATGTTTGGAGGTTGTGTACCTTTTGAACAAAAATACTCTTCCTTGGCAAGCAACATGACCTTTAACATGACCATGTTGAAGGTTACGTATCTTTTGGACCAAAATATTTTTCCCTAGCAAACGACACAACCTTTAACACAATTGTGACTGGAGGTTGTGTTTCCTATAGTGGAATGAAAAAAATCACCTTCTAAAAACACTCAAATCCAACTCCTTCTCCTCCATTCTTCAACCTGACCTTAAATATACTTCAAACACTCAATTATCCACATCTAAACTTTTGTAATCCATCTAAACCACAAATTTCAATTAAATCAACCTAAAACATTACTCTCATCGAAACTCGATCAAACTTAACTTAGTGAGAGAAAAGGAAAGATTAATTTCTTGGAATGGATTAGATACTTAAAAAATACACGAAAACTTACCAAGAAGCTATATAGAGCAACTAACTTAAGTTTAGATTCTTAAGATATGCTAAGAAATTCCATGAATATACGTTTTTTCTTTTCTTTTTTTTTTTTACCATAATAACTAAAGAAAAGGGGTTAGATACTTAAAATTACCTTAAACTTGATTCAAATCGAATTCTTCTTAAGTTTTGAGATCTTAAAAGTTGGTTTCAACTACGAGTAAGAGAAAATAGACAGAATAGAAGAAATGAGAGGGTTATGGAGGGTTTGGCTAAGGTATAAGATAGTGACTAGCATAAATGGTTTTTCGGGTAGGGGGGTTTGAGCTCATCACAAATATAGTTTTTACACTTTGATAGGTTAAGAAAATTATGCATGTTGTATTTATTTGCATTCAACGTATTCAATTTTTTCCCTAATGTTTGATGTACAGTAAACTAAATCAATGTAGTAACGAATCATAGACTAAAATTGTATAATGGCTTCTTATAGTTAATTATAGAAGTTCAAAAAATGTTTTTTTGTTTTTTTAAATTCTTCATTTCTTATAACGAATATTAGTAAGTTGCTACATCACTAACTATTTGTAATGGATGTCTAAAATCTGGTGATAACATAGTTAAAAGTGGATTGATATAGATGGCTAATACTTTGGTTGGTTTATATGGTACATTTGAGCAATAAAAGAGAAACTAAGGAAAAATTATTTAGCTAAAGTTATCCCTTGGAAGCCAAATTTTATCCCTTGTTGGGATCAAAATGACTAATGAATATAATTGAGGGGATAATGAATAAAATTATTAAGAAACAATTGCAGATAGACTTCTTAAATCATTTGTTAGGTATAGAAACTCATAAAGTGTGAATTTACATTCCCATAATTTTTAAAGTTTAAATAATACCTACATCATTGGTAGAAATAAAATCATCGCTAAAATATTCTTAAATAACGATTTTGAAGCTTAAAGATGATTTGTGGCGTTTGTTCACATTCTAAAAGATTTTTAGAAACTGAAATCACATTGTCCTAGTTTAGAAAGTTTATTCACATTAAACTAATAGTTTGATAGATATATCATATATATATATATATGTATATATGGATAGTTTAGACAAATTACTCTTTTAATTTCCTCATATATTAACCATAATAAAGATGTTAGAACAAATTCCTAGAAATTAATACAAGCAATAAAACTTAATAATTAATCACAAACTTTGGCCAAACGTGTGAACAGACAAGACAAGGTACAAGTAGCATGAATTTTCTTTTGGGGAAAAGCTACCGAGTTTAATATTTTTAGCTCAAAAATTAGGCTACTATAACATTTTCAATTACTTCAAAATTTACAGTCATAAAAGTTTGTGACGCATGCATATGAAAACAAGTTTATGTATCATCCAATTGATAAGGGTTTAATATGTGTAACTTTTTTCCGGAAATATAGGTATTGCAAATGATAAGCTATATACATTATTTATGGGAAAATGTCACAAAACATGTGCAAGGACGTGAAAATTTAGCGGAACTGGCAACTTTTATTCCTTAAAAACACATTGGGCTGGGCTGGCCTATTTATTGAGAGGGAGAGAGAGAGAGGCCTATGCGTGACTTGTGTGGGTCTTGGGAGACTAATCTTTTGTTTTTCTTCAATATGGGATAAAGCCCAACGTTTTCTTCTTTTTAGGCCATCAACAGTCTGAGTCCTGCAAATAGCTGCAACGAGTGTGGGTCTTGATGCCTGCCATCCAAAAGAAAAATAATCTAAAACTTATTATATAGAAAGAAAATATTACATTCTCAAATATTAATATTTATTATTCCATAATTGGTTAAGGAGCTGTGAGAAAATCCTTATCAGACGCCTTTCATTTCAATGCTTGATTTCAAAATCACTCTTCATCAGACACTGGGATCTTTATACCTTAAAGTTCATCTGTACACTTTATAGCTCATTTGTTGTTATAGCGATTTCACTCTCCCCTGATTTCTTAAGTAAGAGCTATTATGCTATTTAGTTGTGTTTTAAATCTGTAATAGTAATTTTGAAGGAACACATATGACAAAATATTTTTCATTATCTAGACCTATGAATAGCTATGTGGTATTGGAATTAATTTTTTTCTCTAAAATACCCTAATAAAATGAATAAATAACAATGTAATATTAATTCATAATTTATTACAGCTCTATTTCATTCCTTAAAAATAACTATTACATTTGATTCAACTAAATAAACGAGCAATTGCTTGAGTTGGATCCCAAGGCAAAGCAGATATGAGTTACAGGAAAGCAAAGCAAAGTAAGGATGAGTTGCAATTTTTGGGTTGTTAAGCCCCTATCCCATTTGCTGGAATTGTTGTCTTTAGACTAGATGTCTCGTCCCTCTGATATGACTATATGAATAAATTATTTTTCTGGAAGAAAAAAAAAAGAAGAAAAACTAAATGTACTAGTAATTGGTCAAATAATACTGGTAATCTATATTATAGGAGGTTGTACTCGAGAAAATATAAAGTAAGAAGGAGGCATGTAACCGCATAGTAAACTTCAATAGGTTTGTTCTTAGTCGTTAATAGATTTTATTAGGATAGGAAAATTCTTTTGTCTATTGTTATTTTGGTACCTTTTTTATATGAATTTTAGAAAAAGGTTCTCTGAAAAATACCAAAAAAGATGAACCGAATTAACATTTACCTTTTCACATAAGTTTGGCACAAAATTTATTAAATTATTTTTCTTTCAAATTTTATTTAGTCACATTAAGAGAGGACAAGAAAATTTGGAATTGAGGCCTTTGTTGGGGAAAAAAAGAAGAGAGGTCTTTATTCTGGTTTTTCAAGCATTGGAATGAGAATGTCCTCAGCTTCTAATTGATTAAATAGCACAACAAGAAGATGCATCCTATAAACTCACGAGGGCCAAGGAGGTAGGGAGAATGGGCTTTTAAGGATTTAAACACTTTGTGTAAGTTTCCTAACAAAATTAGTGTGGTGAATACGGTAGGACTCTAATATAAAAAAAATTTAATAAACATTACATATAACATGTATAAACCATGTAGCGATGGAGTTTCGATTTGCTGAAAACGGGGATAGGTTTCATGGGTTTGGAACGGATAGCAATTTTAAAGTGAAGAAAGTTCTTATTGACGGTGCCTTTAGGAAAATCAAGGATAATTCATAGGCTCTTATGGTATGGGATGTGATAGGTGGGCTCCAAGCTTGGAAATCTACAAACCAAAATAAGTGTCTTTCATAATCCTAATCTTCGGTGAAGGATTTAATCGACAGATGGATGTATGGTTTTGGAATTCATGTAAGTATTGAGAATTTGCTATCAGATACACAGGTTAGAGCAGTAAAGAGTGTACCATTCTTGAGACAGGAAAATGATAGATTATTATAGCCTGGGAATTTCTTAGAGGTAAATTCTCAGTTTGCAACTTAATATCAAGTCTTTTGTATGTGTTTTTCTTTTTATAATACTTGTATAAAAGGATAAAAGTTATCATCTATCAACTCTTTTGTATTTCTATTTTCTTGGTAATAGTGTGATTTCCGATAGTATCACTAGAATATCAACGTGTTTTTTGAGACTTGAAATTAAGTTGCATACTAATGGTTTACCCCATGTATATCCCCTATAGCCTCTTACATGGAAAGAGGTTCCCCTGTGAAGTTTCCCTATCATCTTCTCTATTCTACTTTAAAAATATCAAAAAATGAGAAATGAGAAATGAAAAATTATCATAGCGAGCTATTTTCATTTAGTTTTACATCGAGAAATGAGAGAAAGAAATTATGCAGTTTAGAGACATTACTTAAAGTTCATCGATTCTTTTGGAGAGTGGTTTGAAGTTATCGTAGAGAGCTATCTTCATTATGTTTTATGTTTATTTTGTGGAGGGCGGAGATTGGAGCGCTACAAAAGTACCAAAATAACATTCCTTTATTTTTTTTCCCTCCTCCTTTGCTGTTTTATTTTTTTTTCCCCTCCTCTTTTGCTGTTAGCAATTCCTAAAGCATGGAAGCAAGAATAGAAAACAAAATCCTTTTATCACTCCTACTATTTGTCAGATACAAGCTAGATACAGCGTGGACACCCGTATATATGTGCTGCCATGAGCTAGTTCTTGCACCCTTATGTAGGAGACTTTGAGCAAAAAGTTATTATCAAAAAAGGGGCGAAAAAAAAAAAGGAGAGAAGTGAAATTAAATCCTCCATATTTCACTATATTTATTGTCATTACTCATGTGTGTACTTTACATAAGACAAATATTTAAATATTTTATTGCTACTTATATTCTTTTGCATTAATTTGATAAGCAAATGCCTATATTTGATAAACTCAAGAAATTACATTGAATGTTCCAATCCTCCAAAAGGTAACTCCAAATAGAGAATGTTATTTAATACATTTTTAATTGTTTTAGGGGTTAGATAGAGAATGTTATTCTTTTTTTTTTCAAATAAATAGAGAATATTATTTAATATATCTTTATTTGTCCCTATCTCTTATCTTCAAGGTCAAATGAATCTTTGAATTTGAGTATTAAGACTTTGTAGATAAATGAAGACATGCTTTACTAAAAGAAGTCTAACTAGCTATTGACCAAGCATAAAAGAGGAGGATATTATATTTGCTCTACTTGCTTCATCTTCTCCTATTACAAATCCTTTGCTCAAAATTTCAATGCCATGTCAATTAATTAAATAAAGTGTAGCAATTATCTTTTACCCACTTAAAACTAATTTTGAGAAGTAAAAGTCTTATAAGAAAAGATGCTTGCCTAGTACTTCTAATATTGCATAATAATTTGGTTGCAAGATGCAACTATGCACAATCTGTGCCTCAATGCTTACTTATGAGGATGATGTATGATTTATGCTACGACGCTCAGATGCTATAATGATGTCTGATTTAGTCTATGATGCTTGCTTATTGCAACAATATATAATGCACACTACTGGTGTTTACTTACTATGATGATGCATGATACACTACAATTTATAACAACACTTGGTTTATATTATGATGCTTGCTTACCATGATAATGGTTAATTTAACTATTGAAAATCTATACTTTATGCACCTTTTAGCCCAAGAAATACCTTAGCATTGACTTTGCTGTTAGAAGTGGAGTAATTCACTTGTAAGTATGAATAAGTTCATGCAACACCCTACTACCTCAACTTTCATGCTTTCTTCCTAAGAAATATCCTAGCATCATAGCCTTTATGCTTTAAGCCTAAGCAATGCTTTAGCATCTTAATTTCCATCCTTTAAATCTATGTAATACCTATCATACTTTAAGCCCAATAAAATGCCTTAGCATCTTAACTTCCATACAATATGTCTAAGTAACACCCTAACATCTCTACTCTCACTTTAAGCCTAGTCAATGTGCTAGTGCATCAAACTGAGCAACATCTTGACACTGAAACCACCATACATTGTAATCTTGAGGCAATGCGCTTTGGTATTACAACCTTTCCACTCCAAACTCAAGAAATGCCTTAGCATCAAAACCTTTATGCTATAAGCTAAAACAATACCATAGTATCACAACCTTTGTACTTTAATTAGCAATACCCTAATAATATAAATTTTATGTCTTAAGATTAGGACATACTTGAGTAACTCAGCTTCTATGCTTTAAGCCCAGCTATTGCTTTAACACTTAGTTTTCATGATTTAAGCCTGTACAAGTCCTAGCACATCTAAGCAATGCCTAATCATCCTAACTATATGTTCCTTAAGCTTAAGGATTCCTCATTATTAACATCTATCTTCATAATCATGCAATGTTTTCAAAATAGAGCAAAGCCTGCATGTTCTATTAAAACTTGCCAAGAAGTGGCTCGAGTGCTTAAGGTGCTTAATGATTTCCAAATATTTCTTTAACTTCATTTTAAGAATCATTTGTTAGGGGGTGAAATGTAAAGGGTAAAATATAATCCATATGTCAAGCCCAATACTAATTAATTATATTTCAAGGTTAATTCTTTTGATTAATGACATGGTCCAAAGAACTAGACATTTTCTTTGTGTGATTCAAAGAGTTTTAAATTGGTAGGCTCAGAATAGAGTTAATTAAAATTGTCTTGCACCTTTTCAAACTTTCTCAATAGGCTTAAATGCTAACTAGGTTCTATTTTGTATAGTTAAGCTTCATTCTTCTCCCTTTAGACCACTATAATTATTAAGCCCTATTCAATCATGTTTATTAATAGTTCATAAGATCTAATGGTTGTTATAAATATGTATATGCTACCTATAACCTATGAAGGCAGCTTATAACCTAGGTCCTGTATGCACCTATCATTTACCTATCCACCCCTATTACACCAATTGTCACTTAACACCATGTTTTATGAGATTATCTATTCTGCCTCTCTAATAATCCCTCTCTAAGCCATCATTTTCTCTTAACTCATAATCATTATATTATAACACTAACCCCTTTTATTTACATGAAGTATGAGGAAGCACACTAATGCACATGATACACATAAAATAAAACCCTTCAATCTACATGATTTACATCACCCTTCAAGATATCCCATCTAAGATCCATTGTAAAAGACACTCATTTAAAGAATAATAATTTGGAAAAGGATAAATTTTGAATCTTTACTAAAATTTGAATAAGAAAATGAAAAAAGAAAGGACACTATGCAAATTGATGTGAAGAACCATATTGACTTCTAATGGAGCTCCTTAGCTAATAATATGAAAATTTTAATGGGCATTAGGCATGGTTGGCTCTTTTCTTCAATTAATCTAAATTTTTCATGATTAATTTTTCCATTACTTGTTAGATATTTTTTTTTTTGCCAATTATAAGAGAGGAGGGATTTAAATTCTAATTTATCTCAATAAAAGATTAGTGGTAGTATTACTAGGCTATAATCGCCTTGATCACTACTTTTTAGATTTAAGGATAAAAAAACAATATCATCATTGAGGAAGGGTCTTGGGATGTTGCAAGCGTGAAAGATATTGCAATGGTTGCGTGGGTTCTAGCACTTTTTACGTTACGGATGATAAGATAAAATTAGGGACCAACTATCTCCATGTATATATTTTAAAGATGTGGTAGTTTTATCTTTTCAACAGTGAGTAGCCTTTTCTCAAATATGCAACTACAACATATGTAAAGGAAGAGGAAGAAAACTGAGGATATAAAAATGGCGAGTGAAGATGAAACGGAACGACTTATTAGGTGTCATGATAGAAATATAGAAAACCTCATAATTTTATTTTCATATAAACATAGAGGCTTATATCTTGACGCAAACATAGAATACTTTTAGTGTCCTTATCATTAGAATTATAAGTCCAAGAAAAAATTTCCTTTTAAATTTTCTTTTCCTTCACTTTCTAATGTGAGACAATCAAAACATACAAAAAGAAAAAAAATAATTAAATAAAACAAAAGAAAGAAAGAAGAAACCTATCATAAGAGACATGACCAAAAGAGGCTCTAAAACACATATTTTAGAGCTATAAAAAATTGCAGTGCTCTTTACACAATTTGAGTCAGTCTTCATTCCATGGTCGTAAAATGAACACAATAAATGACCAAATACATCGTATTTCTGTAGAAATGTCTTTAAAGTATTTTGGCAAAACCTCTTTTACAAGGAAAGGGTATATTCATAGCTACTCCAAGTTTAACTGTAACTTTCTCATGCTTCAATTCCTAATTATTTTCAGTTCAAATATCTACCAGACATTTGATTCTCTATTTCCTCAACTTATTCTGCACGTCACAAAAAGTTTATTTGCTTTGGTAGACGACAATACATCCTTTTGATTGATAACATCGCCAGCCAAATCCAACCAACCCCATAATCACTCCATATCTTTTCTTTTTGGAAATTTTACGGTGCCATTCATTATTAAGCCCTTAATTTCACCATTTATTTAATAACCATTAAATCTAAATGATTGACAATATAATCAGTCTAATGGTATAGTAAAAAATAGTACTCATTCCATGAAAATAGTGGATGGGATTATAGAAAAATCCTTTCTTTTTCAATAAGCTTATTAACGTATTCCTTGATGTACTAGTTAAAAAATCAAAGATAAAAACTTTTTATTTGTATGATACTGATTACACATTTTATTTAAAAAAGTATAAAAAAGAAAAAAACTTTCTTCTTTTGGCTATTGAAAATAAAAAGTATATATGGGTTACCCATTAAAATTTTTCTAATTTAACATGTACATAATTTTTTGGAAACTCCGTGAGAAGGGAAAAAAACATATTTGGTCTTAAAGGGTGAAAACCAGTAGCTGATGAAATAAACTTTTTTTTCTTTTCCGAGTCATCGTAATTTTTTCATGCATAAGGTAAAATAATTACGAAGAAAAGTTTCCTCATAGTATCCTTATTTGTAAATACTACAGGAGCATCTACATGTAACATTAGCATGTAGAGGGTTATTTTCATAATTAGATTTTTAGCCCAACTTTATGCCATTGACTGGTTTAATGGTCAAATGACAAGGTTAAAAAAACTAGGCACAATTAGGGATGTTTCAAAGAGATACTAATTGATAAACTCAGAATAGGAATTGTCGACCAATTATCTTGCTTTCGACCTTATTGGCTCAAAAAGTAGCTAAGCAAAAAATATTTCTAAGCCCACTTGTACTTTATTTGGCCTCGAAAGAAGCTATTTGGATTAAAATAAGAGCCATAGGCTTATTTTAATTTAGATGAGCTTCTTTTGTTTTATTATAAGCTATTAGGTCTGTCTAAACCCATACCTAACCTAAAGTTCAAGCCTATAGTCCATATAAGAAAAGAAGAAGTGAATCTTAGTCGTCGGATCATGTAGAATGATCCAACAATTGCTAGCAATATCAAATCTCAGCCATTAATCTTAAAGTAATCTAATAGTGGAGATCAGCCTCTAAAGTCTATAAATAAAAGGCTCTTTTTTTCATTTGAGACATTTGAAGCTTTGGTTAACTTGAGGCAAATTATCCAACTTGGGTTTATAAGTCAAGAGCTCTTTAGGAAAAATTCTATATGCGCTTACCCTTGTTTCAAAAGTAACTTTTATGTAGGATAAGTTATTTACTTCATTTAGAAAGGCCTTTAAAGAGGAAAAGAATCGTGGGTTGGCTTTAGTTTGCAAGAGAAGTAGATTTTGGGAGTCTCGATTTTTATCCTTATTATTTCAAAGTTAAGGGTTCTTATTTTGAAGAGTGGGCCTTACTTTAAGAATAGGCCTTTTGAGGTACATGCCTCTAATCCTTTTAAGCTTTAAGGCTTGATCTTTTTTTTTTTTTTTTTTGCTTTTTCTTATCTTATCCCTTTTCTTTTCCTCTTCCTTTTCTTTTTCTTGTTCTCTTTTCCACTACTTTTCTTTTCTTTTCTTTTCTTTTTTTTTAATTTCAACTCAATAAAAAGGTGTTTATCCCTTCTTTTTATCTTATAGCTTAAAGTGTATATGAGTACTTCTTCATTTCAAATGAAATAAGTTATTAATGGAAAAAATTACTTTTGAATTGATGCAATTAAAGCAAGCAAAAATTAGTTTTTAATTGTTTCTCCTGCTTAATGCGCCAAATCTCCTATTTGCTCCATTATGGGGTGATTCTCGATAGAGTTCAATTTAAAAAATGATCCCTAAATAGGCTCAATGGGGTTGATAAAGGATAGTAGTATTTAAGATGTTGAAAATAAATGCCTATCTTCATTTTGATTTGCTGTCAAATTTAAGAGGATCTGCTTTATTGAATGAGCCTAATAGCCTTACAATGATATTACTCAACTTTCAAAGTGTTTTAGGGTTAGTATTTGAGCTAAGGTTTGCCTCTTTTCATTTTAAACTTTCAATTAATGAGAAAAAAATAACTTATTCATGCTCTTGAACAATTTGAGAAAATTTCCCTAAACATTAGCTGATTTAGATATGAACTTCTTATTTTCTAAGAATTTAACATGTTCCAAAGTACAAAGAAAAGTTAACTCTCATGAAGAATTGTTAGAGCCCTTCAACACTTTAATTTACATGGAGTTTGATGGCATTAGCCCTGTGTAGATCAAAACTTAAATATCATTTTTTAGCCTCCAATAAGTGTTTATGAAGTGACCCTTCTACCTAATGTGATAATCACATTACACCTCCGAATTTCCATTTCAAGGCCTATATCTTGGTTTAGGGGCCTCACAGTCTAAGATATTTGCTTCTTTCAACTGATGAAAGGCTTGAGAGAGTGTGATAGGAATTAGAGTGAAATGTCTTCCCTAGGCCTTCTGGACTTGCATAGATGTTTGGCTGCCACTTAGGTTATTGGATGTAGATTTTGTGGCATATCCTTCGAGACTTATCACATTAATGGTGCTCTTTTGTGATGATTTTGGAAGGCTTTTCCTCTATTTTGGACCCTATAATCTTCTTGCTTATAGGGCTTCCTCAATTCTACCCCTTGCCACCACAACATCTGTAAAGGTAGAAGCTATATTCCTTAAAAGATGCCTATAACATGGCTCATCTAGTGGGTTAATGAATGCAAATGTCAAGTCTTTCTTTGGCAGAGGAGGAATGATTTTAGCTACTGTGCCCTTCTACCTTTGTGCATATTCTTTAAAGGATTCATCATTTTTCTTGCTCAATGTGCGTAAGTCCTAAATCAAGATAGCTATCTTGGTGTTGAATTTGTGTTATTCATAGAAACCTTGAGCCAATTTCTCCCAAGTATTTATCTAACTAAGATCAGTTGAGCATATCAGGTTAATGTAGGCCCTATCAGATAGTCTTGAAAAGTTTGTACCATAAGTTGATTATTTTCAACAAATTTTCCCATCTTGTGAATGTATAATCTAGCATGTAGCTTTAGGCATCCAGTCCCATCATACTTTTCAAAATTTGGTACTTTGAATTTTTCTAAGTAGGCTTGACATTAAATGTAGAAATGTTAGTGATCTAAGCTTGCTCAAATCCATCATAGCCTCCAAGTGCCTTCATTTTCTTAGTGATCTATTAGGTTAACTTCCTTTCCAATTCTTTTAAACTATACTGGTTGGCCCAGAGTTAACTAGCTTTATATTGATTGGGAATGAGTATGTGTTGGGCTCAAAAGTCGGGTTGACTTTTGAATAGACCCCTTTTGATTCAAAAGACTCAAAATCTGGATTAACCATTGGATAGTTCTCTTTTACTTCTAAGGTGAAGCCTTAACATTCTTTCCATAATAGGCCCTAAAGTGATCCTCATTTGATGGTGATGTAGCTTTAAGTAAAGCAATACTTTTAACAACGAAACTCAATTGATGTGCAATTTTTCTCACAGTTCGCTCCAAAGAATGAAACCTTAGCTCCATGGGATCAATGACTTTAAGGTTGACGTTGTTGTTATTGTCCTTGGTGTTGACATTATTGTCTCCCTAGTTAGCCATTACTTTCAAGAATTCTTAGTAGAATTCATCCCTATTAGCAAATCTCTTCCCCTTCCCTCTTCTCTCTCTCTCTCTCTTAAATTTTTTTTTTTCAAAAGAAGGAAGGAGAAAAAAAAAAAGAGTAAAAAGAAACTAAAGAGTAGAATATAATAATGAGGTTTATTTACTCTATGATCTTACTTAGAGTGGAAAACATCTTAAAGGGACTGAAAACTTACAAATACATATGACTTATAGGTATTTAAAAAGTTACCTACTAGAAGTAAGATTTAAGGAATGTACTTGATATTTACAGCTGACTATCGATTATTGATAAGGATGGAAAATAACTATTTTACAATAGAGGTATAGACAAAAGCAATTAACAAAGGTGAATGGTTAAAAGCCTAAGGGAAACGGATATTTACAACTCAAAGAATTTGTACATAAGAATGATTTTGGATATTTATGAATTAGAGGACTAATTGCTAATTAAGAAATATACTTTTATGGACAATGAGGTTTATTTACAAGATAATGAAAACCTATGACATTCTAAAAAGTAGTGAATTTGTAACCTATTATTACAATCTAAAATTATTATTTCTATGTTCTATCTTTATTTTACAAGTTGACAAGTTTTTAATTATTTTAAAGACCATTTAAAAAAGAATTGAAAAATAATCTACAAATATGGCCTTTAAGAAAAAGGCTAATAGTGACTTAACTTAGTGGCGAAAAGAAAATTATTTTATAATATACAGAGAAATCTTTTGATTTGAAGAATAAATTTTAAGAGAAGTGAAATATTTTATAAAGATGGTAATGGTAGCAAATACGATTATTTACAAACTTATGTAATATGGAAGCATGCGAATGCATATGTAAATGGCTGGCGAGTAAATAATAATGTGGCAATGAAAAGGTTTAAGGTTAGGACTCTATTGGAAGTTCATTATTACAGTATAGGGAAATTGAATTGTTACAAAGAAATGTTATTTATACAAAATTTCTATATGTATATGGAAACTGCAATTTGACAGTGGAAAAGTCCTATACAAAGAATAACATTACATTTGGTGGTATAAGGAAAATATATAACAACATTTTATGGTATAATGAAATTTCGATAGAGTTTCGACCTTTTGTTGGTGATATGTCCTGTTACTATTTATTTGTCTGTCTAAAAATTATGCAATCAAGGTAAGTTTTAAAGGTCCTTAAGCTCTATGATCTCATGCGTTTTCTAGGAAATGGTTCATCGATCACATTGAAGCTTAGGTAGGATGGCCTGATCAACCTCGAGTGGTGGCTACACCACTAAATCTAAAGCCTACATAATGGCCTTCCATCTTAAGGTCCTAAAACAGCCTATGTTTAACCATATTTACCATACATTTGTGATGCAATAAATAACCCCTCATATCCTATTGTATGTTGCATGCAAATAGTTAGGATAATAAATTAAACAGATTATTTACAATAATAAATAAACATGAGTACTTTGAAAGATAAATTTAAATTTGAAAGGTTTAAATAGCTAACCCTTTTAACGTCCCCAATAGAATAGCTAAGTTGTTGAGCTTAAATTTTCAGTTTAATTTTCTTTAGCCTAATTAATATTAAATCCTAACCTATTTAATACTAACATTCAACTAAGAATTAAGAAAAAAACTTGGTTTTATTTTAATTTTAAAAAGATTTTGGAGTTGTCACTCGACCGGAGTTAGGAAAAGGTTAAGTTAAAACTAATTAGGTGGATTAGTTATAATTTAGCCACTAATCTACGGAAAAACCAATTTTGAAAACGATTTGAAAACTAAAGTTTTTAAATTTAAGGGCTAACCTATTAAACCCTGATGGGTATTGTCATAACCTTTCGAATTTAAATTTACTGTTCAATACACTTTTATAATTTGAAATAACAATTTCTATTTTACAAGTAAAGAAAACTACAAATCATGTCTATTTACAAAATGAATAAGTAGATATATAAATAAAAAAATAACAATCTAATTATTTAAAAAGGAAAAAAAAATAAAATTTTCTATATTTTAAGTCGTCTTCTAATGATGTACAGGTGCCTATATACCTATAATTCAAAATTAGATTTCTGTAGTTCAATCTCGAAAACTGTAGTGAGTTAGGTTTATTTTAGTTCTAAAAAGACAATTGGGTTTATATTTTTACCCATTTAATTTTTATTTTGGAAATAAAAAGGTCTTAATTCGATTTTTTCTTTTTTATAGAAAAAGGGTTCATTTATCATTTTTTTTTTAATTTTGAAAACGAGTTTTTCTAAGTGACAAAACAATTTTTGTTCAATTTATATTTATTTCTTTTTCTTTAAGGAAAAAAAAGAAAAGAAAAGAAATGGAAAAACTCTTTGTAAAAGGAGAGTAAAAGAGAAAATGTTTAAATAATGAAAAAAAATAAATTTTTCAAAATGTTTTTTATTATTCTCTCTTTTTTTTTTAGAAATTAAATAAGAAAATAAAATAAATAAATTGAAAAAAAAAACAAAAAGGACAGACCTAGATTATAGTTGAATAGGGTTAGAAACTAGGTTTGGTCATGACTCCAAATTGGGTTAGGAGCTCTAAGTAGGTTGCGGGTCGGATCTTGAAGGAAGGAGAAGATGGTGGCTAAATTCAAAGTCCACAATGGCATCTAGGCATTGTTTTAAGCGAGAAGTGCATGAATCATGATATTCTTATTGGTGAAAGGAGGATTCGTGCTAGTGCCTCAACAAATGGTGATGACTTGATGGTGTTTTGAAGTTGTAGGTGGTGGTGGTGCTTAAGTTGTAGCTATAGGATGGATGCCAAAGGTGTAAAAGGTACTGGGATGGCGTTTTGAAGCGTCTTAAGTTGTGCAGTATGAGTCGCTTTGCGTAAGGAGGTAGTAGCTGGTGATGCTTATGTGGTGGTTATGGTTTGAAATTGTGGTGGTTAGTTCTCGCATTGTAGGGTACGATCGATTATGAAAGGGGTCACAAACAAAAGCTTAGCACTTAAGGAGTCTTCCTTTAATAGTGGCTTCGCTAAAAAGTAGCCATGGCGAAGTTATGTCAAGAGAGAAAGTAGTTGTACCTCAAGTGAAACCTTAAAGCTAAAGAAAGAAATTGAAGCCTAATGTGAGATGTTAAATGTCTGTTAATGATGGAAATGAGTCATCAATCATCAATTTATACACTTCGACCCTTGTTTAAGCTTAGAAAGTTAAAAAACACATTGAATTTGATGCCAATGGGTTCTAAGGCCTTTTTTAATTTGATGAAATCCTCTTCCATTTTTCTACAACTCATGACTTACTATAGAAGATAGAATTGGCTCTTCATGTGTGAGGCACGTGACGACTTAACTAAGGGGAAAAGAAAAAAGAAAGATAAAACACACATCACTGCGCTCATAGGGTTTGAACCTAGATCTTTATTGAACATTAGGGCATCCTTGCTAGCTACGTTGGCTTCCATTGTTGCCTAATACTGCACCCAATAATGCTTTATCAAATACAAATGGCCTGGACCAAATTTAAAACTATAGATCTAGTTCAGGCCAAATCAAATTCCCTATTCACTAGTTCCCAATGAAATGAAAACACTGATATTAAGACCATAATGCCTATTATGCATATATTGAAAAATATTTTCAAAATGATCACAATTTGATAGGTTTTTAAGTCTTGATTTGTATTTTATCTTGTTAATTCAAAATTAATTCTTTTATAAAATAATCAATTTAAATCTAATTAAGGCTCAACTTAAAGCTTAAAGTAACTTGAATTGACTATATTTTCATGATAAAATTTTAATTAACTCGCACTTTGTGTTGGAATATTAGGTTTAATGAATAACATGATATTCTCATATATAGCTTAAAACCTATCAAATCGCATATGAACATTAGACTTCATTCGACTCTAAAAATGAAATGACCCTCTTTGGATTATTCTATTTTCATTTCTTTTATCTTTCTAAATTTTCTTCTTTCTTTGTATTTTTCAATTTTTAATTTTTTTTAATTAAGACCCTTTTCTTTATTAAAAAAAAAAATCCTAAAAATACAAAAGGGAAAAAATGGGGTGTTTATAGACACTATAAGCAATCTTATTGTAAGCGAACTCGATGATTAATAAGCACATATCATAATCAACTCGGTTTCTGCTAATGATGACATGTAGTAGGGTCCCTAAGGTCTTATTGATGACCGTAGTTTGTCTATCTGTTTGAGGGTAGGAGGATGTACTAAACAACAGCTTGATTCCCAATCACTTATAAAGGGTCTTACAAAAATCACTTAAGAACTTAGGGTCTCGATCAGGTACTATAACTCTCGGTGCTCCATGTAGCTTGACCACTTCCTATAGGAAGAGAAAAGAAATAATCAAAGCATTGTTAGTTTGATTACACAACATAAAGTGTGCCATCTTGTTGAACCAATCTACAACCACCATGATGGAGTCCTTCTCACATGACTTCCTTGCTAAACCTAAAATGAAGTTATGGCTTAATCAGGATAAGTAACGATAAATAAGGCACTTGTTCAACTTGGCTCTTTACTTTATAGTAGGGTACACTCTTCTCTACTACGAACTGTTCGTCCTTCGTTATTCTTAGCTAAAAGAATCTTAAAGCCACCACTTCATGGGTTCTATGCTTGCTAAAATGGCCTAACAATCATCCTTCATTTGCCTTGCATATTAGTAACTCTCTTATGAAACAGGTCGGGATACAAATCTTCCCCTTTCTAAACAGGTATTTGTCCTCCTTGTGATAATTATCAATAGTTCGCCATCCTTGCATTAAGCATAGATTGGACTAAAGTATGGGTCTTTAGCATACAAACCCTTCATCATTGAAAATTCAAGAAGTCTTGTTTAGAGCTTAGTCAAGAGTATATGTTGTCTTAATAGGGCATCAGCTACTATATTGTTCTTGCCAGTTCTGTCCTTAATAACATAGGAAAATCTCTCCATGAATTCGATCTACTTGGCTTGCCTCTTGGATAAATTAGGTTGGCTTTTCAGATACCTTAGTGACTCATGATTAGTATATATCATAAGTTCTCTTGGTAATAAGTAATGCTGTTAGATAGTTGAAGTTTGGATTAAGAAATAGACCTACATATCATACATAGCGTAGTTGAGCATAGCTCCTCGAAGTTTTTCACTAAAGTAAACAATTGGTTGACCTTCTTACATTAGCATGGCACCTATGCCAATTCCTATAGCATCATACTTTACTTCAAACACTTTATCAAAGCTCGGGAGAGCTAAGACAAGGGTAGTAGTTAATTTCCTTTTTACTTCTTCAAAACTTTGTTGCTCTATAAACTTTTAAACTTAACATTCCTCTTTGACATCTTAGTCAGTAGGGCCATAATGGTACTAAAATTTCTAATGAAACGACGATAAAAATATGCTAGGCCATGAACACTTCGTACATCTGTAAAACAGGTCAACATAAGCCATTCAGTAATCACCTTCACTTTCTCTTCATCAACTCATATGCTACCTCTACTCTTAACAAATCCTAAGAAGATTACTTTTGGTTGGCAAAAGTCATACTTCTTTAGATTAGCATACAATTTCTCAACTCAGAGCTTGTCAAAGATAGCTCAAAGATGACTACAATGTGTTTCTAGATCAAGGCTATGAACAAGAATGTCAGCAAAGTATACAACAACAACTTTTTGAATAGTTCTTTAGATCAAGGCTATAAACAAGAATGTCATAAATGTATTAGGCACATTTGAGAATCCAAATGGCATAACTAGCCACTTATATAATTTATGGCAAGTCTTGAATGTGGTCTTCCACTCAACTTTCTTCGACACCAATAAAGCTAGAACAGTACATGAGCTTAGAGACTCTCTTGCATATCATCTCTTCATTAGCTTATCTTCTTGTCTTGGAGTTCGATAGCCTATTCAGGGTTCAATCTACATGCTGGCTTGTTTGATAATGTGACTCCTAGTTGTAGGTGTATAGCATGCTTGATCCTTCTTATTGGAGGCAGTCCTCCTAGTAGTTCATTAGGGAATAGGTAAACAAACTCCTTTACTAAGTCATTCACCTCGATGGGTAGTTCATCATTTAGATCCTTTAATTCAAGTAACTTCTTAGCTAATAGAAAGGTTAGCTCTTCAAGCTTCATCTCTTTAAATAGTTCAATACGTATCATCATTGAGGTCTCTTTCTTCAAGGATCGACTAAGTTGAGCCTACATAGTTTTAACTTGCTTGCCAATCAAGAGACTCAATCTTAGCTTTCTTCTCTTATCCTCAAATGAATAGGTATTTCTCCTCCCATTATACATCACTTTCTAGTGAAACATTTAAGGTCTTCCCAAAAGAATATGTGAAGCGCTTACAGGCAATGCATCATAAATAACTTCATCCTAATATTTTCCAATGTAGTTTGGCATGGCAACTTACTTGGTCACTTGCAAGGCTCCCTTATCACTAAGCCAGAGAATTTGTATAAGTCTACAGGTTTATGATACTCTATATACACATCAATAGTAGGAAAACTAGAGGGCCACTTACGAAAATCATATTAGCTTTCCTAAAAGTTAGTAAAATTGACAAGCAAGGTAAGAGTTTGGCCAATTCTTCTTGATCCTCACTCCCTAACCCTGTTTTCTAATCTTCTAAAATTAAGTGGTGTGCTTGTAAGTCTACTTTAAACCTACAAAACAAACTATAAAGGAATGAGCAATAACTTGCTTAGTAAGTGAGACGGAGAAGGAAGTATACATTTTGCAACAAACAATCAGGGTTGTCAACCAAGTTAGTTAGACGTAATGTATGTATATGCAAATGCCATACCATGATGTTATCTAATCCATCATGAGATTAGAGAAATTGCACCCATTCTAATTTAGATTAAGGAGTTTGATGTCACATACTGAGGAATTAAAGCCAAACTAGGGCTTATTTAATGAAAAACACCCTTAGCCCGAGACTACCTTCGAACTACTATCCCTAATCTTATCGTGACCTTCTCTCTTGTTACTCAGTTCAACTAAGGGTATGAAATGACCGTTTTAGCTATCCTTATTAAAGGGTCCATGTTTGGCCAAAATTCTAGTCATTCCCCTAGAGGTTTGCGATGTATGTTAAGTTAGAAGTTAGGCCAAGTTTAAGTTAGTTCATTTTTAGGTTGATTAACCAATTCAAGCAATCCAAACAAACCTTAGTATGGATCATAATTGCTACAGTAATAACAAAATAGTATTTAGGCACATGTGCAACATACGTACAAACAAATAAATTACTACAACAAGCCAAAAACATACCTAAGGCTCGAAGTATTATTAAATAATACTATAAAATGCCATAGAGCATTGATCCCACTTCGTTATCTTCGTGCTTTGCTCTAATCTTCCTTTATTATCCCTAAATATTTTTATGTAACCTCTTTAGTTTTCATTTAATATACATAATAAGAATTTATTTTGACATTAAAGCATGTTCTTAAATTTGAGTTGACTAACTTTCCTAAACTATTTATTAAGTATTAATTAAACAATATAAATTTTGGCTAAGGTTTTAACCTAGTATTTTAGAGTAAGTTGCTGCCTAGGAAGTTTTTGACTTAGGTTTTGACTTTAGTAGTATATTAGCGAACTATTGAAAATGGAGACGTAGCACTTCCTAAAAGCATCACTAATGAAAGTGGCATCATAAAAGCAAGGCTAAACTCTTGAGCTAAGGATCTTCTTTTGTCCACAATAGCTAAATTTGAATTTTATTTAATTTCGTCTTATAGACTAGCTAAAGAAATATGGGAGCATTAGCATGGACATATAAAGGCATGAACACCATCAAAGAAATGAGGATCAACTCTTCCATGTAGTTGTACAAAACATTTCATATTTTGCTTAGAGAAGAAATAAAAGAATCATTTAGTAGGTTTACCACCATCACAAATGAACTTTCATCTCTTAGAAAGAAAATTGATGATTCGCATCTTGTACAAAAAATGTTGAGTACTTCTTAAGGCATGGAACACAAAGAAGACCGCTATCGAGGAAGCTTGTGATATGAAGAAATTGACACTTAGCTAATTAAGAAGCAAACTCATGGTATATAAAGTAAATTTTCTTAAATCAGAAGTCGTATAAGAAGATACAAAGAAAAAGGGGATAGCTTTTAAAGCTTAGAAGATCAATTCTGATTCAGAATTAGAAAGTGAAAGTGATGATGAGGATGATGTCACACTCATTGCAAGAAAATTGAACTAGATGATCAAAAGACATGGCAAGGAAAGATCTTCTAAATGCGCATTTTCTAACAAAAATGATGCAAGTAAAAGTTACCAAGAAAAACAATTGAAGAAAGATAAGAAGGAGAAGAAGGAAGTTGTATGCTATGAGTGCAAAAAGCCTAGACATATTAAATATGAATGCCTTATGCTGATAAAGAAACCGGAGAAATATAAGAAGAAGCATAAATCTTTGTTTACGACTTGGAGTGACTTAGACAAATTAGAAAATGAATTAGGAGATAAATCAAATGATGAAGTAGAAGTTATGACTGATGACACTATTCGAGTTAAGTTCTGATTTCAAAGATGATATGTTAGAAAGTATATGCGAACAAATTAAGAAACCACTAAAAGCTTTAGAAAAGGTAGATCTAAAATTAACTAAAACCAATAAAGAAATAAAAGATCTAAAACTAGAGAGAGATCAATTGATTCAAGAAAATGAACATCTAAATGGAGAAATAGACCTATTAAAAATTGATAAAGAAGCACTAGAAATTGATAATGAGAATTTTCGTGCTAAAAATGAGAATTTAGAAAAAGAGAATGGTGAAATAAGAGAAGAGATAAGCAACTTGAGATTAAGGATTGATGATTTGTCTAATTCAATTTGCTTAACATTTAATAAATTTTGTGAGAGTGATAAAAAGTTACAAATGCTTATCACATCACAACTAATGGAAAAACCAAGATAGGATTAGGATTTGAATACGAAGAAACTT
This sequence comes from Lumnitzera littorea, assembly GCA_024138015.1. Taxonomy (NCBI): domain Eukaryota; kingdom Viridiplantae; phylum Streptophyta; class Magnoliopsida; order Myrtales; family Combretaceae; genus Lumnitzera; species Lumnitzera littorea. The sequence goes on from JAMXBB010000012.1 coordinate 31,328,376, forward strand.
CAAAATAAAACAAAACAATAGTGTTTGTCAAAGGAAAAGAAATGGTAAATGATTCAATTAACAAATTCAAATCTCAAAGAATACAAAAAAATCATATGGTGAGAAAGAGACTAGCCAGAGAACCTATTAGAGGCTCCTTTAGAAGATATGACAGGAGATACCCAAACCAAAGAGTACATGTAATGAATGGGTACAGTAAGTCATATGGATGTTTCTTTTGTAGTAGATTAGACATATCTAAAAATATTGTTACTTCAAAAATCATAAGCTCAATAATTATCAAGCAAAAACATTAAAAACAATGAGCTTGAATTTCGGTAGACCCAAGCTCGTTTGGGTTCCTAAGAGGAATTAATTAGTTTCCATGTGATCATAAGAGCACAAAGTTAAACTTAAAGGAACATGGTATTTAGATAGTGAAAGTTCTCGCTACATGATATGAGACACCTCACTCTTTACAAACATCAAATGGAAGGAAGGTAGATTTGTTAAGTTTGGAGATAATGGTAAAGGAAAGATAATTGCTACTAGTAACAACAAAACTCCTCCATACACTATTAAAAATGTCTCTCTAGTAAAAGGACTTAAACATAATCTCCTAAGCATAAGTCAACTATGCGATGAAAGTTATAAGGTGACATTTGATCAGAATAAAGTAAAAGCTTTTAACAAGAATGGCTTAAAATTATTTAAAGGATTTAGGAAAAAGAGCATATACTTAGTTGAACCAGCTAAAGTAAAGATTGAAAAATGCTTTCTTAGTATTTTAGATAATACATTTCTATGGCATAAGAAGTTAAGTTATGTACATTTCAATTAATTGGAAAACCTATCAAAAAATAATTTGGTTTTTGGATTACCTAACATAAACATAAAAGAGGATGTACATTGCACAAGTTGTCTTAAGAATAAGTAACATCAACAGCTCATGAATCAAAAAGAGTAATCATAACTAAATGACCTTTAGAATTGCTTCATATAGATCTATTTAGACCCACTTGAACATGGAGTTTAGGAGGCAATAGATATGGTATGGTAATTATTGATGACTATTCTCGATATTGTTGGGCTTTATTCTTGTGAAACAAAAGTGATGCTTTTAATGCTTTTGTGAAGTTTGCTAGATAGATTCAAAATTAGAAAGGCTATACCATCATTAGCCTTAGAATAAATCATGATAAAGAGTTCGAGAATGCAGATTTTATCCAATTTTGTGAAGATTAAGGGATTACTCACAATTTCTTGGCTCCATATACACCACAACATAATGGGGTTATGGAATGTAAAAATAGAACTATATAAGAAATGACAAGAACTTTACTAAATGAAAGTAGGATGGCATAATACTTTTGGGTTGAAGTAGTTTTAACATCATGTTATATAATTAATAGAGTATACTTAAGACTTAAAACAAAGAAAACATCATATGAAATATATAAGGGAAGAAAACCCTCAGTTTCATATTTTTGGCTCTAAGTGTTACATGCTCAGTTAGAATCTAGGCAAATTTGAAGAATAAGTAGATGAAGGAATCTTCCTAGGGTATTTCCTACAAAGCAAAGCATTTCAAGTATACAACAAAGCTACTTAAACAATTGAAGAGTTGATCATTGCAAAATCCATTGATGATGCAAAGACTGAAGAATTGGATGATGATGAACTAGACAACTCAAGTAAGAATTCTTTTTCTCATAAGAATGGAATTGACAAGAATGAAACTAAGAAAACAAGAGCTATCGAGAAAGCTCCATCAAAGAATCTACTAGAAGCTAAACCAGAAGATACATTAGGAAATGCATTAAAAGTTACCTAAGTAAGTATTGAACCACAAAAGACCTAGAGATATAAATCCTATCATCCACTAGAATAGGTAATTAGAGACATACATTCTGGAATTAAAACCAGAGCAAGATTGCAAAATGTTAAAAATCACTTTGCTCTGCTATCCAAAATTGAGCCAAGCACAATAAATGAAGCATTATCTGATGTAAATTAGATAAATGCTATGCAAGAAGAGTTCATACAATTTCAAAGAAATCAGGTGTGGACTCTTGTTCCTAGACCTCTTAATAAAACAATTATAGGCACAAAATGGGTATTTAAGAATAAGTCAGATAAACATCAAAAAACAACCAGGAATAAAGCTAGACTTGTAGTAAATTATATCAAAAGGATATTCATAAGAAGAAGGAATAGAATTTAATGAGACATATGCACCAATTGTAAGTCTAGAAGCTATAAGATTATTTTTAGCATTTGCATGTTACAAAGGATTTCAATTATTCTATATGAATGTTAAAAGTGCATTCTTTAATGGTTTTATAAAAAAAGAGGTATTTGTCAAATAACCCCTAGGGTTTGAAGATCCTTTTATAAAAGCCATTATATGGGCTAAAATAAGCTCCTTGTACATGGTATGAAAGACTTAGTGAGTTTCTCATTAAAAATGGATTTAAAAGAAGATAAGTTGACATAACTCTATTCATCAAGTATTATAATTTTGATTTACTTGTAGTTCAAATATATGTAGATAATATTATCTTTGGTGCTATTAATGAATAGTATTGCAAGGATTTTTCTAAGATGATGTAAGTTGAGTTTGAAATGTCCTTAATAGTAGAATTAAACTTCTTTCTTAAACTTCAAATAAAACAAACCAAGGATGGGATTTTTATCTATAAAGAAAAGTATACTAAATGGATTCTCAAAAAAATTGGATATGAAAATACAAAGGGAGCTACAACTCCTATGTTAGCTTCCACAAGGTTAGAACTAGATGAGGCAATTTAGACAGTAAGTGAGAAGCTTTATAGAAGCTTGATTGGCTCTTTACTATATTTAACAACTTCTCAACTTAATATTATTTTCAGTATTTGTTTGTTTGCTAGATTTCAAGCTAAACATACTAAGTTACACTTAAATGTAGTAAAACGTATATTTAATATCTATCTTGCATAAGTAATCTTGGAATTTGGTATTCTAAAAATAATAATTTTGAATTAATAAGATACTCTGATGCATATTATGTAGGATGTAAAATTAATGGAAATAGTGCATCTGTAACATGTCAATTTCTAGGTGATAAGTTGGTTTCTTAGTCCTCTAAGAAACAAAATTTAGTGGCATTATCAACAACAGAAGTTGAATATGTATCGATTGGAGATTGCTGTACTCAAATATTATGGATTAAACAACAATTATTAGATTATGGAATAAAATTGGACAATGTGCATACCAAATGTGATAATACTAGTGTAATTAATTTAATAAAAAATCATGTGCATCACTCTCACTCTAAACATATTGAAGTTAGACATTATTTTATCAAAGACCATGTTAATAATGGAGCTATAAATATTGAGTATGTTTCTACAAATAATTAATTGGTTGACATATTTACAAAACCTCTTGATAAAATAAAGTTTAAGTTTATTAGGAATGAAATTAGAGTTTGCAATCCTACGTAATCTATTCGTTTCCAAATTTGAGCTATTCATATTTTTTTCTTTTATTTGTATGTGTATATTTTTGTCTTTTTCCTATCTTTTCATTTTTTTTCCCTTGCATCATTCAAAAAGGAATAAGCGGCAGTTTCCTTCTTTAATTATCTTCCATCTTCCTAACCAATCCCTCTTAAGCATGGAAAATATTTCATCATTCCATATTTATTTTCATCCTCCTTTTTCTCTCTCATGCTTGACAGTTATAGAGGATATTCCTTCCTCATTTGACTCACTCCTTAATCACGTTCTCATCTTCTTCCTCTCTTAAAACCCTCATCCTTCCATATGGCTAACCGAAAGTCATCTCGCATTCTCTTTAAAAAGAAGACCGTAAAAGTCCCCAACAACACCATGGCAAACCCCTATTAGCTAGTTGACAAATCTTTTAATTCAAAGAAAACCAAATCCATTTACACCATGCTTGAAATCAAAACCAAAGAGACAAAAGAACTAGTCAAGAAGGGCAAGGAAACTAAGAAACTCAAAAAGAAATTTACTTGAGATAAAGTACAAAAAATGGTGGTTAGAGTATTCGAGTCATTAGAAGAGCTTATTAGATTTTGTAGATGTTGGAAAAGGGCAAGGCAAAAGCAGAGAGAAAGAGAAGAAACCAAAAACAAAGAAGAGGAAAATAGAGGATTAGTTAGAGGACAAAAGGATAAGTTGGAAGAATAGGGCAATGGAGTTGTCCATTCTAAGTTCAAAGGTTTGAAGAAAAAGGTAATTTCTAAATCTATCGCCTTAAAAAGGAAGTTAGATTATATTGAACCATGTGTTTTGTATTTGGAGTATTTCACTATAAACGAATTTTATTGGGATGAATTTTTGTGTGTTATTGGGTTTAAAGAGCTATGTACAGTGGATACCATTGTGTATGAAGAAGTAATTTTCGATTTCTATGAGAACTTGGATTTGAGTAGAAGGGATAGGCTTACTTTTATGGTGTTAGGAAGAGAAGTTGGGATTACCAAAAGTGATATTGTTAAATGTCTCAATCTACGTGATGTGAATAATGATTAAAGGTTAATGGCCATAGGCAAAAGTAAAATTTTTAACATCATCCCTGATGGTAAATAGGAGAGAAAGGCTAAGGAAGTGTTTGTTTTTTACTGTAGGTTGCTAATAAGAATGCTACACAAATTGTTTGTAACTTGTATTTTGCCCAATAAAGGGAGTATAACTTCAATCTTTAGGGAAGATGCATTGATTATAATAGTAATGCTCAAATGAAAGAAAATTGATCTTATAAGTTTGATTATAAAACATGCATTTTTAACTAGAGTAAAGAAACCCTATGGAAATCTTCTAATGAAACTGATTAAGTTTAAGAAGTTCAAAATTCCTACAGTTGCTATGAGACAGTTGCCCATCAAGATTATTGGAGAGTACAACATTAATGACATGCAGATTAATGTTAGGAATAGAATTTGGTTCATAGATGATTGGGCTTTTTATGTCCATGAGAAGTACAAGAAGAATAAGTTACCTAAATCTCTGTTTGAGGAGGAGAAATTGGAGAGTGATTCAAAGGATGTTGAATAAGAAGAGTTAGAGAGTAGTAAGGATATTTTGAGAAAAGTCAAAGGCAAGAAAGCAGTTGAGCTTAAGAAAAAGAAAAGTAAAGTATTTGACATAGAAACAGGAGGGAGGAAAGAGAAGGAAGAGAACTTCTAATTCAGAGGATGAATTAAATGATTTTGAAAGTTGTTTGAAAGGAAAGAATTTTGAAGTCGGCTTACGAACTCATGAATTTGATGAGAACTCAATTTGTTGAGTTAGCTAATCTACCAGCTGCTAAGGATCTCTTCGTCCAACACTCCTTACCATCCTTACCACAACAACCTGACTTACTCCTAGATAACCAACAAAAACCTATTTAACTAGCCATATTACCCTCCTTACCATCCAACATTGTTTAGGCAAACAAATCTCCTGAACAAGCTAGTATTCTAATCCTAAAATTTCAACAACCTTCAACTTAAGCTGCTACTCTAACCTCTGCATAAGCTTCTAATCCATCCCCTATACCTAATCCCATTCCTTCTGTCATTGATGCTAATCAAATTCCTGATCAAGGCCTTGCTCTACTCTAGACTCCTCTAAGATAAATTCTGTATCTACCTTGGAGGTTAGATCAACTATCCCCTTCTAGAAGAATCAAGAAGTCTTACCCTAAAAAGAAGAATTAGATTTTTTTTTACTTTTAATTTTCTTTTAGACTATGTTATCATGTTTTCTTTATGTTTAGACCATGTTGTTTCTTTTTATGTTTGGACTATGGTTTTATGTTTCTATTCCTTTATTTAGTTTATGATATAATTGCTATGTCGGTTTGATGATTTAAATGGATCCTCCCTTCATGCACTCACCTATGTTTTGAGGGATATCATGATTTCAAGGGGAGCTATTACAAGTTCTTCCCTCCATTACTAATAACAAAAAGGAGGAGAAGGCTAAAAGAAGATATATATATATATATATATATTTTGTGGTTATTGTTTAATTTTGTAGGTGTTATCATTTTGAGAAATATGGTTATGTGGTTTTGTTACCATAAAAAAGGGGGATAATGTTAATCCCCTGATTTTGTTTTGATGATAGCAAAGATGATAAGAAAAAGGGCTGTTAATAAGATGTTATCTACCAAGATTATAAGTGGCATGCATGATTACCTTGATTGAATATTGCTATATATGTTTATTGATTTTTAGGTAAATGGATAAGTCTTCTAAGATTTGTCAGAAGGTAAATTAGAGGATGAATCAGAAAGAAAAGGAGCTAGAAATAGGAAATTTTTCTTAGACATATGCATTACGAATTAAAAATATTGATTCAAGATTAAGAAGACCCAACTTCATTTACTGATTATATTTAGGAAATATATTCAGTATGTTCCACTAATGAGAATTAAAATCTACTGGGATAAAATCAAAACTCTTATACCATAAATTTAATCTATCAAGTTAGGAAAGTTTTACAAATTAATATCGAGGAGATTTCAATCAAATTATCTCATTGTTAAAAGAACTAAACATGATAGCAAAGTTTGCCTTACATACACGACCAAAATTCTAGAAATAGGAAAGGATATTTCATCTTCTAGCAGCATGCATCTTATGGGAAGAATGTCACAAAAATGGAAGGTTGAAAAAGAGATAATACACAAGTATTTTTGCAAAGCAAAGGATGAAATAATTTTTGATAGAACAACCTTATATCAAGCCATTGCCCGTTGCAAGCATTAGTAATTAAAGAGGCAAATCTTCACAATTGCAACACACGAATGAAAAATACAAAAGCAAATTACTATTATCATAAAAAAGTGTTGCAATTTTACTTCTCTAAGAACAGAAGATCAATCATAAGCTCACTTACATATATTTATCTTAGTTCTTAATTGTCAAGGAACTATAGTGCTATTTACCTCATTGATTTTGCACTCTCTTATGTTCTAATTTTGTTTGAGAGAGACTTTTGAATCTTTATAGTTCTGAGTGTTAGCCTAGGTGTAAGACTAAGTGAGTAAGACTAGAGGATATGGTGTTTGTAATCTCTTAAGTTATGTTCCTTGAGAACAAGTGAATAGTGGAACAACTTTGATAAAGTAAATAGGGTCCCTAATAATGAAGATGGAAGAGTATAGTAAACATAAGGCTAAAGCCTTATAATTCATTTTCTTGATTTTCTATCCCTCCTCTCTTTATTTTCATGCACTTTATATACATTGTTTTATCCATTTATCTTCAAGCTAATTGTTTAAGTAATCAAGGGGATAATTTTTTAAGAAATCGTATTTATCTTAAATTTTTTAAAAAATAACCAATTCAAGCCCTCCCCCCTCCTTCCCTAAGGTGCCTAGGAGTTGAGTTGATTACTCGAGCTTATTGAAAGAAGTAGCAATGATGGGTCCTTCTAAGTATTGAAGAATGAAGGAATGGAAAAAGTCAGCAAACAAAGTAGCTTCAATGAAGTTGCTCGAAGGATATGATGCAGCAACAAATATAACACGACTTAGTATTTTGCCTGATATGATACACAAGTTAATACTTAGGTCCACTTGCCACTAATCTCGAGTTACTCAACAAGATTAGATAAAAGTGTACAGGAAAATGTTACTCGGAGAAGGTTATCTCGTAAGAAAAAGGATATTCAATATCTATAAAGGTGTAAGATGATTCTAGCTAAAGTAAAAAGGATTATTTATAGTAAGTCCTTTAGGGTAACAATACAATATGGAAAATTACATAAAAGACAATGTAGGAAAGAGGTTCTTAGTATGTTTGAAAAATGGTAAATATGACAAAGAACAAAAAGGAATATAGTACAAGTGCTAGAAAAATAGAGGATAGGTGGTGGCCTGTCAATGGATTTGTACTCTAAGGTCTAGGGATGCTATGGCTAAGTTAAAAGGATGTAAGGGCTGTTGTTGAGGAACTGTTCTTGGAGCTATCGAGGCAATTGAATGATGCTGCAATTCTATAGGTTGGAAGAGTAAGGCTTGATGTGTAGTGACTTCGGGCTCGACACTTAATAAGTTGGCCTCGACATTTGGCAAGTCAGCCTTAGCACTCAATTGTTCGACAACTAGGAGAGAGTCCGAGTAGAGCAAGGTATGTCTAAGCTAAGCCCTTACAGTGTTCGTCCATAGCTCTTCCATATATAAGAGCTCATCCTTGATAAGTAGACAAGAGGGAATCCTCTTGGGGAGAGATTGGAGGCCTCGAAGGTGGACGCAAGTGATGGGTTCGAAGGTCGACAATCAATCAATTCCTCGAGTTGTTGAAGATTTTCCCTTAATTCTTGTTCTTCTTCTTCTTTCGATACATAAGGCATCAAGTTAGCAACATTGAAAGTGAGAGACACTCCGTATCCTTTGATAAGCTCTAACTTATAGGCATTGTCATTAATCCATCGAAGGATCTTGAAAGGGCCATTCGACCTGAGAGATAACATGTTTGTCCTTTTCCTTAAGGATCACTCCTTGTAGAGGTAGATCCACATAAGGTTTCTTAGGTTGTAAATGACTCACCTCCTTCCTTGACTACCCTATTCTCTCTATTGGGCTATAGTCTTGGCTAATTGCTTAGCAACATAATTGTTAAAATTATGAATAAAAAAACTAATTCTATGAGTTTATGATTTTATAATATTTTTCTTAGTTAAAATGGATATAAAATCATTTGTGCACATACTTTTAGTAAAATTATGAACTTTCATGTACGATTCTACAAATTTACGATTTTACAAGTTTTGTACGATTTTATTGATTCTATGCATTGAAATAAACAATATAATCATGATTTTAATAATCATGTTAGGCAACCTTTTGATGGAATTTTTGAAACTCCCTAACATACTGTAGGCCAAATTGACTTTTTCTTTGAGAGGTCGAGTTGATAATCATATCCAAGGGTAAGTTTAGGTTGAGTCCATAGAAAATCTCGAAAGGCATCCTTCTTGTCAAACTATGAGTGAAGTAGTTGTAAATGAACTCGATGATGGGTAAGCAAAGATCATAATCATGTAGATTCTTCCTAATAGTAGCTCGAAGGAGGTTGTCTACAATTTTGTTCACAATTTCTATTTAGTTGTCTATTTATAAATGGTAGGAGGTATTGAACATGGGCTTAGCGTCGAGCTTCTTCCATAGTGTTCACTAGAAGACGCTCATGAATTTTGAATTACGATAAGATACAATACTCCTTAGAACTCCATGCAACAACATGATCTCCTATAAAAAGAGGTTAGCAATAAATAAAGCATCATTAGTATTGTAGCAAGGGATGAAGTGACTCATTTTGCCGAACTAATAAACTACTACCATAATAGAATCATGGCTCTATAGTGTTCTCGGTAGGTCAAGCATGAAATCCATGCTTAGATCGGTTTACAGTTGGTTAGGTATGGACAGAGGTGTATACTCTCCATATAGCTCCTTTCTTCCTTCAGCTCATTTGTATGCCTCTCATCGCTCAAGAAGTTTGCATATATCCTTCATCATCTTAAGCTAATAGAAGTGCTCCTTCAACAACTCAGTAGTTCGTTTCTTGCTAAAATGGCTGGCTAAGCCTCCAGCATGGGCTTCTTGAACAAGTAGTTCCCTAGCAGAACCACTTGGTACATAAACTTATCTTCCCTTCACCAAAAATCCTTGGCTCAAATAGAATCCACCCACTACTCCTCTAATGTTGCATTTGGCCACTAGGGGCCCAAATTCAAATGATGCTCATATTGATTTAGCAGTATACCAAACCCAAGTATCTTAGCTTACAATGTTGTGATAAGGACATTCCTATAAGAAAAGGTATTGACCATAGTGTTAGAACTTCCCTTCTTGTACTTGATGATATAGCAAAAGGTTTACAAAAACCTCGACCCATTTAGCATGATGTCGAGAAAGCTCCTCTTAACCTTGGAGCTATTTGAGGGACTCATGGTCTATGTAGATAACAAAACTCTCTCAACAGCAAAGCATGTTGCAAGTTCTAAAGTGCTCAAGCAAAGGCATAGAACTCCTTGTCATATGTTGAGTAATTTAGTGTGGTACCTTTAAGCTTCTCACTGAAATATGCAACTGGTCGACACTCTTGCATGAGAACAACTCCAATGGCGACTCCAAATGTATCACATTCTAGTTCAAAAATTTCTCAAAGTCGAGTAAGACAACTACTAGGCAAAAGTCAACTTGGACTTAATCTCATCAAAATTACTTTGAGCTTTCAAGAACCATTTGAATTCAAAGTTCTTCTTGGTTAGCTTAGTTAGTAGTGCAGCTATGAAACTAAAGTTTTGAATGAATCTTCGATAAAACGAAGCTAGACCATGAAAACTCCTTACTTCGATAGTACTAGTTAGCATTGACCATTTAAGATTAGCTTGGACTTTCTCATCATCAACTTTGATACCTCCTTCAAAAACAACATAACTATGGAATACTACCTTACTATGCTAGAACACGCATTTCTTCAAATTGCTAAATAATTGCTTAGCATGGAGGATACCAAATACAGATCTCAAGTGCGTGACATGAGAAACAAGGTCGACACAATATAGCATAATATAATCAAAGTAAACAACAACACATTTACCAGTTAATGATCTCAAAACATGATTCATGAGCCACATGAAGGTGTTCGGTTCACTTATAAGACCAAAAGCACCACCATCCACTCGAATAAACCGTCCTTAGTCTTGAAAGTAATTTTCCACTCATCTCTAGGTCTCATTTAGATTTGTTGGTAGCTACTCTTAGATCAATCTTTGAAAATACTCGTACACCATGCAACTCATCAAGCATATAATCTAATCATGGGATCGGATATTGATACTTGATGATGATCTTGTTGATAGCTTGGCTATCAGTACACATTCTCCATGAGCCATTCTTCTTCAACACTAAGATAACCGACATGGTGTAGGGGCTCATGCTCTCTTGAACATATCCATGCAAAATTAACTCATCAACTTACTTCTTCAACTTGGTTGCCTACTCAAGATTAAGCCTATAGGCAGGTTAGTTAGGTAGAGTAGCACTTAGCTAGAGATTGATGCAATGCATTATCACTTTAACAGGTGGTAAGCCTCTCGGCAACTCAACAGGAAACAAGTTGGCATATACTTAAACCAATGTCTACACCTTGATAGGTAGTGCTCTAATTGACTTCAATGTGAGTAGCCTCATGACTAATAAGAATACACACTTTTCCATCTTAACATCTTTAGAAAATTAGGCTCTAAAAATCACTAAGGACTTTCTTTGCAGTGATATGGTAATCTTCATTTGCGACTCCTAAACTTCTTTAAGGCTCATTGGGTATCACATCCCGGCCTAGCACAAAATGTACCATCATACAGGAATACCTATTTTTATTTAACAAAAGTTCTATTTATAACAAAAGAGTACTACAACGGAGTTCAACTTTATACCTGTTTATATAAAAGAGTACATTCGCTAAACTTAACTAAACCTAAAACATAGTACTTTTTTTAAAATTATATATGTATAGGTCCTTTATGGAACTAAGATCAAAATACATCAAGGCTTCTTTAAAAATGGCTAACTCTTTCCTATACACTCTCAAAAAACTTTTTTGCCAGTTGATGTTGATGCCTAGTTAATTCTCTTTATAACTTGAGGATACATAAGTATCATCTTAGCTCTCTGTGAGCTAAGTGAGAGTAAATAAAACAAAGTACAAAATAAGCATAATACACATTCACAAAGATCAACACTATAGAACGTTTAATTTCATTGACTAAATCATCAAGACAAATTGTTTATGTAGAGAATTCGTGACATGCTCATGTACGTAGCGTACATCGGTACCAATATTCTATGCTCTTCCAATTACTTATCTGGTTAGTTGACATACCCAAACATCTGAATACAACATCTAAGAACCTAGGGAAACAAGGAGTTGCCTAAGAGTAAGACCCCTAACTCAATAAAACAGAAACCACCCATTGTAGTTTGAAAATCTAGTACATAGTTGGTCTAACTGAAACTACACATCGTGGTCAAAATAAGTTGAGCAATGCAATTTTATATGCTCAAAACCTAACTTAGTAGTGTTCAAGCTTTTAGAAACTTGACCACAAGTCCTTTTGTTGCATGCCATTAATGCAGTAAACAATACAATAACCCAATATCAAGCACAAATCTTAAGTTCCGCATCATAATAATTTGACTATCTCAACTTTTTAATATATTCCTTCATATAGGGTTCACTTAAGTGAACACCCTAAAGGACCAATCAGTTTCTAAGTTTCCTAAGTAGAAATATGCATTGATAAATCAGTTATACAAGAAGAAACACTTGCTTCAGTCAATGCACATTTAATAAAATCATTTATCCAATCAATTCAGCACATCATTCTAGTTAACATCACAACTGACTCCAAGACAAGTAGATATAGGTTTACTTGCATAAAACTAGAAATACCTAATTACATGACCTTGATGATAACGTAAAATCCTAAGTTTCACGATGTAATCCTTCCTCATTTATCACACTTAAGAAAATATATACAGACCCCAAGTCAACTACGAGTCAAAATCAAATTCTTATAATCTTTTACTATCGCATTTCCAAGCTTATTCTAGTCATATTTTATTCATTTCTTATTTAATTTTAATAAACTTTATATTGTTATGATCACTATTTTGAGTACTTATTAAGATATCTTAAGAAACAAGAGTAATCAATATTGTCACAAGCCTAAAAATATCCTTTCTCGCTACCGACTTGACTGTATGTTATTGTAACTTCGTAATTGACTAGAGGAGGCTTTAACTCTAAACTAGAAGTCCTAAAAATTATACTTTTCAATCATACTCAATATCAATTACAGGTCAATTATTGATCTTACATTAGCTAATGGACACTTGAATAATATTATTCACTATTTCATATATTAGGCTAATATTTAGGTATATACTAGGAAAATACATAATAAATAGTATACGAGTTGATTAATTATACAAAAAATGATGTGAACACAAAAAAATATATAGTTTATATATAGGGCTCATACATTGATTTTTCCATAAACTAATTAATCCAATAAAATCCCAAAATTGTCAATTTTATCCAAATAATTATAATAAATAGTAAACTTGCTTATTTAAAAAAATTCTTATTAATGGAGTTAAATACATATATTAAGTATATTATGTACAATAATTCAACTGGAAAGGATATTATTTAATATTTATAAAATTTAATTTAATTTTCGTCTAAACAGGGCAATTCCTTAAGCACCTTATATTTCTACTAATTATTTAATTAAAATAAAATTATGACCTTAATCTACACATAAAAAAATTCTAAAAAACCAAATTTCATAATTAATTAATACCATCTGGTATTTTTAGAAAATTAGGAAACATTTGGCCAGAAAATTAGTTCACCTAAATTAGCCGCTCCTAGCCACCCTCCACTAGCCCAAACATATCGAAACAACTAGCTGCATCACCCTCTCTTTAACCCTAAATGACCAGCACAGTAGGATGTCGATACCCTCTTAAATGGGGGCCTAGACTAGATCATGCTCTATTCTTCCCTTATTTTTCTTATTTTTTATAATTTTTTCTATTTGAATTTGGTTCACTGAAAGGTCTGATATTTGATGTTAAGGGCCTATTTATAGTTTTGGAGTTGGTTGGGTTGATGAGCCATCACATCGTGTGTGATTATCCTAGCTTAAATGTCATTTTTAGGTGAATTTATCTGGTTAGGTGTCATTTTCTTATGTTTTGACTTTTGACTTATTATTTCTAATTAATCCTAAGCTACTACATAATTTGATGACTTATTTATTCATTTTTTAATAATTTTCCATTATTTTATGCTAATTTATCCTTTTTTTTATAATTTATTATTATTATATATTTAATACATATAATGCATATACTATGTTAATACATGTATATTACATATAATTTAACTTTATTTATTATTTTTTAAAGTTAAATAACTTATTTCTAATATTTTGTTATATCTTAAAGTTTGAATTTTTCATTTTTGATAATTATTAGCTTTATCAATAAATTGGTGTTTTTCTTAAATTAATCCTTTTATATAACTTATTTTGATAAATTGACTTTACTAAAATACCTCGTCTAACTTTTGTGCCTTTACTATAAAGTTTGAACTAAATCAAATAATATATCCCAATACCCTAAATTTAGAAGCTCGAATCTTAAGATTGTTGTATGGGCTCAAAACCCTGGAGGTATTACATTGGGTTTAGTATAACTAAGAATACACACTTTTCCATCTTAATATCTTTAGAAAACTGGGCTTGAGAAATCACTAAGGATTTCCTCTAAAGTGATATGGTAATCTTCTTTTATGACTCTTAAACTTCTTTTAGGCTCATTGAGGTTAGTATTACCTTCTTCCCATTCTTGTGGAACATATAAGTGTTCCTATACCCATCATGGAGTGCCTTTAAATCAAACAACTAAGGTTGGCTAAGTAGAACGTGTACAGTACATATGGGTAGGACGTCGCATACCACCTCTTCCTTATATTTATCACCAACAGTGATCGATACTTTGACTTGCTCTGTAACAGGTAGACCTCCCTTCTCATTTAACCAATGAGTCTTATAGGAACCATTAAGACTAATTTGGTAAAGTATGCTATCAATGGCAAGAGTAAAGGAGGGGTTACCTTTTTCTTTTGGTTCTGCTTTTTCTTTTTCTTTTTTTATTATTACCCTATCACTCCTAAATCATTTCAAAGGATTCAGCAAGTAAGAAAGCTATTTTGCAAGTATACCCACAAATCCATATTCCTGAACAGTCTTAAAGAGATTTTTGTATAGCATATGAAATTATATAGAAACTTAAAAAAAGAAACTATTTCCAAGAGGTTAGGTATCTTCTTATTAGTACTAATAAGAATAGGCGAAAGCTTGATGGATGAAGTCACGACAGTTAAGTACTTTAGCTTTTTATGTACCCTTTCCTCAGTTAATTCAATCCATAGGTACAATCAAAGCATGAGAAAGGTAGAGAAGCACCAACATTCCCCATTTGTCTGACTATTGCTGAGCAATTCTAATAAGGATAAGTGATTGTCTAAAGGAGGGATATGGCTCTATTGTGCTTCTGTAGTACAAAACCTCTTTGAACTTTAACTTTCATATTAGGAACAAACAAAAAAAAAAATTCTATATATATATATCTACTTCATTTAAGACAAGGATAGGTCGGCAACTTAAAAGCCTTCACTGCTCCTTGTGCTATGACATTGGTACAAATCCCTGCATCAATGATCAAAGTACATAGTTTGTCATTTACTCAGTAGTTTGTATGAAAGAGGTTCTCTCTCTATTCAATCTCATCAGAGGTAAAGATATTAAGAGATCTTTGTATAACCATATAGTAGTCTCCCATTTTTTGTCAAGCCACAATGTTTGAATCTTCTTGAAACTCTTTTAGTAGTTGGTCAATGCCCACTTCTTCTTCCTCCCCTTCACTAGCACTTTCCACTTCAAATTGGGGCTTATCTCTCTTAATGGTCATGGTGCGTCAATTAAGACATTTTCTAGTCATGTATCCAAAACTAAAGCACTTGAAACATTTTATCTCTCGGGTCTTCCTTCTTAAGCTTTAACCTTAATCCTTCTTCACATTAGGCTCCTTAGCCTTAGTCTTGCCTCAGCCATCATTAGGTATGGTTAGCACTTGACCTCAGTGATCCACCTTAGAATTGTACTAAGCTTAGTCATATCCAAGTTAACTTGGCATACCAATTCTGTTCGATAAGCTAGGTCAACTGCTTGGTCCTTAGCTGATTTGATTTCGCTTTTTCCTTTCAACCCTTTATGATACTTAGATAGTCTCATCCAGATTTCCAAGCTTCTATACATCCACTATAATGCGAAATTACAAATCTTAGTGAAGAAATGAATCGTGCTATTGTCTGTGCCTTGAGCTTGTTAAC
Organism: Lumnitzera littorea; assembly: GCA_024138015.1. Lineage (NCBI taxonomy): Eukaryota > Viridiplantae > Streptophyta > Magnoliopsida > Myrtales > Combretaceae > Lumnitzera > Lumnitzera littorea. The sequence continues at coordinate 31,344,334 of JAMXBB010000012.1, forward strand.
ATCACGTAAAATCATTAGCAAATAGAACTCTCGAACATATTTGTCTACTGTAAGCCCTAAAGCCAAGCCAAGTAACCGTAGGATTGAACTTAAAACCCAAGGTTTAGGGCGATCGGTTAAAGGAACCGATCAAACCCAAATTATAAACTATTGAGAGAAATATTAGTAAAAATAAACCCCTAAACTTAAATTTAAGAAAATAAATAGTAAAATAGGAGACTATAAAATTTTCAAATTTTAAGCATAATAATTGCTAATTACCGAAAAAGCAAAAAGTGTAATCTAATAACTAATAAATTACTCGAGATAGATTATATGTATACTAAAAATTTTAGAATGACCAAAATAATAATTAGGAATGTTCACGTATACCCCACAAGTATTTACGTGTAGATAAAAATACGCGTAGATAAAAATACGCGTAATTACCTAAATTGGCCAAAAACTAAGCAAATAATTAAAGAAAATTATAAATTAATTGTGGCAAAATAAAAAAAAAATCAGAAGAGTGTAGAATGATGCAAAGTTGGTCGTGGCAGGTCCAAAGCTGCAAAATAAAAATTGAACAACTTAAAAGCCAAAAATCAAGGAATTTGGACAAAGTCTTGTCAAATTAATACATATTAATTACTACAATTGTCTATAAATAGGAAAAAAATTTCCAGAAGTCATTTGGTCAGTTTAAAATCTAAGAAAAATCGAAACATTGAAAAAATCGAGAGAAAATCTAGAAAATAAAAAAAAAAAAGAAAACTGTACAGATTAGGCAAGTGAACTAAAACCACCACTCACCACCACCTGGGACCGAGCCACCACCACCACCCCACTCCAGACCCACCATCTGGGCCGGCCGACAAGCTTGGACTGGGCTTGGACAGCTAGAAAGCATCGAACCGGGTGAGTCCCATAATTGTCCCGATTTTGTATAATTTAGTAAAATTAGTTATTTTGCCTAGAAAATTATGAAACTTGTTATTCTGAGGTTTTATTGTATGTAAATTTAGGGAAAAATATTGATTTAGTTTAATTATGTTTGAAAATATAGGGTCCTTAACAAATTGTTCAAAACCGAGCATGATTAAACCGGAAAATAAATAGGCTTAGGAGTGTAGTTTGTAGCTCAAAATTTTTCTGTAGGATGCTCATATGATGTAGAACAGTGCTATGAAGCCATTTTTTTAAAATTAATTTTCTAAATTTTTAAGTTAATTTTTAGCCCTAAAATGATGGAAAAATTGGGTAATTTGGAGTTAATTAGGTGATTAGGATATTAATTATTGATTTAGATAGTAATTAGATGTTTAGGGATGTTAATTTCTGATGTGGAACCCTAATCCTAACCTTTGGAGTATTAAGTATAGTTAATTTAGGAAATTAGGTAATTAATATAAGAAATTAGTAATATGTGAAATTGTAAATTAATAAATTTAAAAATTAGAGTTATTTAGATAATATTAGAGTAAAAATTAGAATAATATTAAATCTGAATTAAGATTAAATTTTAGGTAATTATATAAAAAAATAAGATTTTCTCACATCGGGGATAAATCCGATACCCTAATTAGGACTAGCGTATACCAAATAGCTTGGAATATTAAATTAAGACCCAATAGGATATTTGGATACTCGAGCTTAATGTGATTAATTTCACATTAGGATTCGAGCATGTTTAGGATTTAGAAATCAAACTAAAACCTAATTTAGAAATTGATGTGGAAACCGAAACCGAACCCGAACCTAAACCCAAACCTAGAATAATTGAAAAAGACTTAATACCTAGATAATTAGGCATATTAAACCTTAAACAAAACCTAACAATAAGCGTTATAGGATAAAATGAACTTATAATATTTATATGAAAAGCTGAAACCACGTTCGTGTTATAGGGATGATCGGCGATGGCCTGAGCAAATCGGACCTCGAGTGAGTAAGCATGGAGTCGACGTAAGTTGGGATTAATACGATGCTGTATTTTGGAGGCTTAAGATTATGCTTGGTTGTGCTTGTTAGATAGTTGAATGTGTGCATGTGCTTGATTATGGGTGATGCTATGATTCTGTTTGTTGCTCTGGCAAGTATTGTATGATTTGTATGAAATGATTGATCACCCTAAACTAGACTTAATCAAATATATGATCAGTAATCATAATCGGACATGCATGGCAACCCATTAGGGGAACTTAGACTCTCCGGCCAAATACCGACCTCTTCGGAAGGGATAGCGCAGGATTGCATAATGGTCCCTTCTTCATCTTCAATCGAACTAAGTGACAAGAGAGGAGGTTACGGCGAAGGTGAAGTCAGTGGTTCGAAGGTAGTCGCGGGAGGAGCGAGGTCTCCATTGCACAAGCTTAGGTTTGGTCGTGAGCTGTTGTTGCATTAATGGCAACTCCTCAACCTGGATTAGAGCGGGCGCAATTTCTCTAATCTCACGACGGGCCGGACAACGTCGTGTGATGGCATTTGCTTGCACATGCATTGCATCTAATAAGTGATTGAAAACCTTGTTGTGTTTCTAGTATAGTTTTAAGTCCTCCGTCCTTACTTATTGAGCTGTGGTTGCTCACATCCCTATAGACGTCGTGCAGGTGCTGGCTAAGAAACGGCAAACAACTACTCTGAAGCTAGCAACTGCTGGATCCTAGGGAGTAAGGAAAAACATGTGAAGAATAAACATATATTTTTAAGGTTTAAGCTTTTACTTTAGAATTATTTTTCATTTCCGAATGATGTAATAACTAAGAAATATATTATAGAGAAATTGTAAACTTTAACTGCAGTAACTGAATTATAACATATATATATAATTCCTTACTTTTATAGGTAAATGAATTATTTAAATTACAAATTGTCTACTTCAAAGCGGGTTAGTTGTGGACGCCTTGTGTAGATCAAGTTTAAGATAGCGGTTGTAAGGCCAACTTCTATCTTAGGATGGTTTACACGGCGGGGCTGTTACGACTCTACTGCTTTAGGGCGTGACATCTACTGATCGACTACCTTGTTTAAGTTCTTGAAGACATAAAAAAGTATCCTACTCATGGTGTTTTAGAACAAATCTACTCCTTATAACTCTCTTTATCTCATTCGAAGTTCGGATTTCATGTCAGGTACAGTGACATACATTTTGTAATTTCTTCCACCACATTACTACATATTCGGAAAATTCTAAAGCAGCTACTCAAATACGTACCGAGTCCTTATAGTCATATAAATTAAATATCTTTTCAATCTTCTCCTCCTAGTCTAGGTAGTCATCAGCACTATTAAACCCATTCAAGCTTAAAATCTATACTTTAAGATTCTCAGCTCCTTTAGGGGCTCAAAGCTAATGCTCTTCAATTGTGTTATGTTGCTCCTCCTCCTTACCATATTCTTCAACTTCATCTAACTCAAGTCTCCTCCTTGCAAACCTTTCAACATGTTAGGGTAAAGCTGGGTTCATATTAACAGCCTCTAGTGTTTTAAGTTCAACTACTTGTCTTCTTGTCCTTTCTCTCACATCTTGACTTCATCTACTGCCCTCTATACAAAGATATCCAGGTTGGCTACAATAGCAGTAAGGTTTTGCAGCTGTTCATTAGTAGTTCACGAGGTTTATTGCGTAACACGACTGCAATCATGGTCATTACTCTCGACATCATTAATCTCTCCTTGTTCGCTAGGATTTAACATTCTCAATAACAAACTTCAAAAATCCACTACTCGATAGAAGATTGCGTACAAATTTGATAATATGATTTCACATAATGACTTAAGAACTTACTCTATTTTCCACTAAAGAAACAGAGTATAACAGAACATACACACTCTAACATGAAATACATCAACACTAAGCTTCGTGTTGTAACCACAAGCTCTGACACCAAGATTATATGATGTGCTTAGGAGCTGACTTGATCACTAGGGCTTATCGAAGGAAGTAGCAATAGCGGGTCCTTTGAAGTATCGAAGAATGAAGGAATGGAAAAAGTCAACAAACAAAGTAGCTTCCATAAAGCTACTTGGAGGATATGATGCACCAATGAGCACATTATGACTTAGTGTTTTTTCTAATATGACATATAAGCTAATATTAAGGTCTACTCGCTGCTAATGCCAAGCTACTTAACAAGAGTAGATAAGAATGTAGGTATAGTTGTTAAAATCGTGAGTTAAAAGTACGATTCTATGACTTTATGATTGTATAATATTTTTTTTTAGTTAAAATGGATGTAAAATCATTTATATATAGAACTTTAATAAAATTGTGAACTTTCATGTACGATTCTACAAGTTTACAATTTTACTAATTTTGTATAATTTTATATGATTTTATTGATTCAATACATTGAAATGAACAATAGAATCACGATTTTGATAACCATGAGTATAGGGGAAAATGTTACTCAAAGAAGTGTATCTAGCAAGAACAAGAATATTCAATATTTGTAAAGGTGTAAAATGATTCCAGTTATAATAAAAAAGGACTATTTATAGTAAGTTATTTAGGGCAACAATACAATAATGAAAAATTACATAAAAGACTATGTAAAAAAGAGATTTCTAGTATGTTCAAAAAAGGGTAAATATAACAAAGGACAAAAAGGAATATAGTGCAAGTGTAAAAAAAGTAAGGGACAAGTGGCAACCTGTCAATGGGTTCATACTCTAGGGTATAGGGACATTGTAGCTAAGTTAACAGGATGTAGGGGCTGTTGTTGATGATTTGTGCTTGGAACTACTAAGGCAATTGAATGACACTGTAGTTTTTAGGCTAGAAGAGTAAGGCTTGGCATGTAGTGACCTCGAACTTAGTACTTAGCTAGTTGGTGATTGGGTGATAGTTCGAGCAAAGCAAAGTGTGTCTAAGTTGGGCTCGTATAAAGTTTGTCTAAAACTCTTCCATGTATAGGAGCTCATCCTTAACAGGTTGACAAGAGAGAATTCTCTTGGTGAGAGATTAGAGGCCTTAGAGATAAGCATGAGTAATGGGTTCGAAGGTCAAAAATCCTTCAAACCACCCCCTACCCCCCTCTATCGGTTACTTAACTAGGACCTACAACTTTTTCTCACTTAATCTCTCTCTTTTCAAACCTTCAAATGACTAAAACCATCAAAAGAAAGGCAATATGTATTTCTATAGTGGGGTTTAAGGGTGATTTGAGTTTTTTCCCCTATTAAACATGTATTAATATGCCTTTTGAGGTATCCCAATTTGGTTCTATAATCCCTAAACCATCTATAGCTGATATCTTAAATTGCCACATCTCCTACAAGCTTTCTTTGCATGCCATGTAATTTTTTATGGTTTTTCCTTGTTTTCTTTTAATAATTTAGTGAATTTTGCATATATTCAGATATTTTTAATAATCACAAGTATATATATTTATATGATAATTATATCCAATGTATATACTTATCTTCTAAATATTATTTTATGTCTTTTAATAATTTAATCCTTATATTATTTATCTATAAAAGTTCGTTAATTATCGGTGGCGATCCTTTGCATTTCCACTATTTATATAATAATATAATAAAATTCACTACTTTAGCCATATTTTTATTATTTTATTACATTTTCGAGATGCAAGCCTATTGGGTTTCCTCAACTAGTGTTCATAATTCACTCATAAGTTTCTAGCTTAATCAAGTTATTTTTGCAAACGCCCTAAATTAGTCGTTAAGAACTTAGTCACAAAATTATGAAACTTATATTTCTTTAATTAGGTGTTGAATACTAATTGCTAGAATTATAGGGTATTACATTCTACCCCCTTTAGAAAAGTTTCATCCTTGAAACTATTGTATCTTAAGTCGCTAGTATGGTATATAGATCAATTAAAGACATCTCATCCTCATCATAGCACTTGTTGCTACAACTTACTTTCCTTTCACCTTCTAAGCTAACTCTTACTCAAGCTTCTGTGTTAACTCCTGCTAATCATTCTTATGTTGTACCCCTCTGAATTCTCATTTCCTAGCTTACTAATTCTATTGATTAACACGAACATTGCGTTGTAGTCATTATTAGAGTTTACCAATATTCTTTGTATCTCATCATGCTTTCTTTTTCTTATTTCCTATATTTTGAACCAGGTTGTTTAGTATTGATGAGTTCTTCCTTATTTTCCTCCTTTTACTAACTCTAGCACATAAAAGTTTACTTTGTAGAAGATCCTTTTCTCGAAAATTGTTTTTATGGCATTCCTCTAATTTTACAAACTTAAAAGTAACCGAGTCCATTGAGTCAAGTTCGTTAGATCGATGAAGTTACCTATACTCAATATTTAAGGTTCAAAAGTTAATTGAGTAAGTCTTATGAAAGGCTATTTTCTAAATAAGTTTTCGAATTAACTTCTGAGTTTAGAGAATCTGAGGTTTCCAATAAATGAAGATCTTTTGGTTCAATTTCTAAATAGGTTTATTATGTAAGGGTTCTTGCACATCAAAATTTCGTTTACCCTGAGTATTATCCAAATCTAGTTAGTTATTTAGATTATACTTAATCTTGGTGTTTAAGATTAGTCTTAGTTCTATTACATTGACATTAGTATTTAATGTCAAATTGATTTCATTTTCATTATAAGTCTTACTTATCTTACAATCATCTCTTTTTTTTTCCCCCCTAAACTACAAACCATGGTATTTGTATATCTACTTGTATTACTAAGGTGAATTTTTTTTTAAGTAACTATTCATTTATTGTTTTGGAAACCATTGTTATTCTCACTTTTCCACCATTTAAGTTTGTATGGTATCCTAAGTATTTAATTAGTAGTTATCTCTATTTGTCAATCAACTATATTTTTATAATACTAATATTTTATTTATTAATCTTCTATGAGAAATGTTCAAGTTGTTCTATTATACTTATTATATTTTCTCATTATGAGTTAAATGTATATTTAGTTTAATGTGCTTAAATTATTTACCCTTTTTATTGTGTCTAATGCATTTCAAATTGTTTGGTAAAGGAATCATTTTATACTATCTCTTATGTCTAGGGTCTTTGACTTTTAGGTCACAAGGTTTTCTACTTGAGCTATTATATTCTCACATCAACATCTAGCAATCAACCCATGATCTATCTTATCTCCCTTCTTATAGTTTTATTATAACAAATTTAATGCACTTAATATTTTACCTTCTATCATAAGTTCTTTTGCAACTTTTGCCTTAACCAAATTCCAAGTTCTCCCTAAGGTTATTCATATCCATATTGTTTCTTTTATAATAAATCAAGTTTGTTTCACTCTTGTCTTCTTCATGCTTTTCTAACTATGATCATCGTAGAGTTGTTATTGTCATAGATTTTATAATTTGTGTCACTAGCACAAATGTTTATATTAATGAGTTTAGTAAACCTTAACTCTTTCCTATCTCAAGTTCAAGTGAGATAGTAGATGACTTGAATAAATTGAACTTAGCACGACTTGACAAAAACTAATACAATCCCTTGACCTACTGAACTCACAAAACATCTATATTGATTTGACTTAGACTTGATTGAACATAACATGATTTGAACATAAAAAAAAAAAACAAAAGACTTGATCAAAGTCACCTAAGGATCGTCGATTTTCCATTCTCCTTATGTTTACCTAGATTTGCCAATATATATGTGAGGAATATTATCTCTCAATGTTTTAACTATATCCCTTGCTACAAGTAATGGTTTCCTCTTTTAGTGAATATCATTGATTAAAGCATAGAGCTTTAGTGTTGAATCTCCTTTCTCTTTTTCATGTTAGTTATTTAACGTAGGTAATGGATGGGCTAGAGAGTATCTTGGAGAGTTATCTTAGAAAGGCTTTTTAATTGTTACTATATATAATATTATTATTGTATTCGTTCTTTGTTGTCCCCAACATTCATAATTAGAAATGACTAATTATAAGTTTAGTGTTTTTAAATTGGATCTTATATCTTAGTCTCAATTGTTAGTTATTGATATCCTAATCGAAACAACTTATAATTTTATTAGGATTAGGATTTGACTATTATGGTGGGGTTGCTTCTTCTTAGGTCACCTCCTTAATCACTATCTAATTTAACCTTTCCTACCGAAGATATTATATCAAAATATTTCAAGGTTTGATCTTAACATGCACCGAAAAGAGGTTTATTAGATTAATATAGGTTTATTTGCTATAGGTAAATTGGTGATGAATTTTCTACTTTGAATTAACTCTCTAGGTATAGGGATGACTTTGTTCTTGGATCAATTTTATAAGAATAGGAGTGACCATAATTCGAAATTTCAATAAATTCTACTTATTCATAGCCTTTCATTATCGCAATACAATGTTAAATCTTGAACTTAATCTATAAGTTGCAAATCCTTATACAATATTAGCATAAATGAACAACAACCCCTCTAACCTAATTTGTCAATATTTGCATATAGCTTGCAATCATCTTATCTTTGCACATATGTAGTGGTGAAATACCACCAATAAGCCTCTTATAACCTATATTTATAATGTAATATTACTTATATATAATTCTAACATAATATCTCTTGAATATATTGTTATAGCATGATATCCCCCATCAAACATATTATAAAGTCTCCTCAATTCACTTGTATGTACAATTATAGTTAAGTATCGACACTCCCTTTTTCCTACAATTAATCTACTTAAATAGATCCCAACACATAACTAAACCAAAATATCACTTACGTTTCATGATCACACATTTATTATTTTTATAACTCATAGAGTTCAACTTTACATTCAAAGAAAATTTACATAAGAACTTAACCTTAAGTTACCAAGAAATTCATATTACCATAGCTATACATACAAAAAATTGTATATTTACTTCTTGAATACATCATTTCTAGTTACATCTTCTTTGTTTCATGTACAAATACATAGTTACATTATTCAAAGTCAACTTACATGGCAAAGTACTACAAAATGACAACACACTACAAAAGTCATAAGATCCTAGTGCATTGAAGTGACTAAGTTTCCAGTCCCTATCAACTATCAAATTGAGCTAATCTACCTAAAAGTCACTTCATCTACCATGTATTGATTCCACAACTATTAAATCCTTCTAAAATTGCTACCTCTCCTTAGGTACTTAAATTTTCATATGCATTTAAATCTATATTCTCATTTACTATCTTAAAATCAGAACTTAACATTACATATTTTGGTGTCTTTGGAAGGTTTATCATTTCATACACTTCATTGGCACCATCATCAACAATTACCACCTCGAGTTCCACCACATGATTCTTTACATTCATCATATTAACTCTTACATGATTTCTTTCTTGACTTTTTAAGGCAGCTTCTGCATTAGGTTTTGCTTCTTCTACTTCCTATTTCTTGTGTCAAACCATGATTATATATCTCAATCTTAAAGTCAAATCATCCACTTCATATATTATTTAGGGGAAATTGCAAAAAAACCTTCTTAAACTTTAACTTAGGTGTAGATTGACCTCCTAAAATTTCAAAGTGAGGTTTTTCACTCTCTAAACTTTCATAAATTGGCAAATAACCCCCATAACCCTCTTAAACTTTAATTTTGGTATATAAATACCCTCTAAACTTTAATTTTAGCACTTAAACACTCCTTAAACTTAGATTTTAGTATGTAAATTCCCCTTAAATACTCCCTAATTTAAGGGGTATTTAAGTACCAAAATTAAAGTTTAAGAGTTATGGACATTATTTTATTAATTTATCAAAGTTTAGCTAATAAAAAATCTTACTTTAAAAGTTCAGGGCATCCATCAACACTTAAGTCAAAGTTAAGGGTTTTTTTTTTCTTTGCATTTTCCCCTATTATTTGACTATGCAATCGTTTGATTCAACAAATATCACCATACCACAAAAGAATTCAATCCACTTACCCTTCTCAATCTTTAGCCTCAATTTCATTTTTAGCATCTACATCCAACAATATATACTTAAGAGTTTCTAGAATAACTCTATTTTCATATACCTCTTACTTATCATTCCGAACTATCACCTTAAGTAGGATATTTTTATATACAACATGTTATTTATTTTAGTTCACTTCCTAACCCTTTGAGTAAGGTTTTAGCTCACTTTCTGAGTTAAGTTTTACTTCTCCTTCACTTACAAATTCTTCAAAATCCTTACCTGTCAAAATTTTCGAAATATCAAGAATTTCAATAACTCCATATACTCATTCATCCTTTAAATTATCATTAGTAATAAATATTACATTAGGCTCGTTATTATTATTATTAGGCAGTTAATCATTTATTTTCACTGCCAACTTTCTAGGTTAGATTTAGCTACACTTTATATATCAGATTCTACTTCACTTGCTATGTTATGTCTTTTAGCTTCCAAATCCATTTTTCAAACCTATTACCTCCACTTACGCTACAATTATTTTAAGACCATTATCGAAATCCATTGTAACTACTTCTAGATCATCTTATTTTGTTTAAGATATAATTTTCTATAATTCTATAACTTATAGAGAGTTCATTCTATTATAGTTCAACTAATGGTGTATTAGTTACGACATGTGATTCGTTAGTTAAGTCATGAGGTTCATTTCTAAGTATAAAATCATTAGATCCTATAGAAATTTTAGTCTCTAAATTTATGAGCTTAGGAAAAACAAGAAAACTACTTTATTCAATCAGTAAACACTCAATAAAGCTATGTAGTATACTAATAAGAATATGATCAACAATTGCCTATGTGATATGACTTATTTTCTCTCATTCTAGCTAAAATACATAATACAAGTATCCTCATAGATATCACTTCAACATACCACAAGTATCTAGAAGTTACCTTGTATTCATGATATGATGATTCCCACTTCATCTTCAAAGGTGCCTTTAATCCAACCTAACTTGACTACACTACACAAAATACTTTCAAAAACTCTTCTACCACCATTCTTGAAATCAAACCTTATTTTAGGGGAGGATTAACAATCATGCTTAATATTCCAACAAAATATTATTATTTTTTAATTCCAATGATATTATCTAAAACATAGAACAAGAGTCAGTTATATATAACTTATATCCTTAGGTGAGTTATTATGTAAGTTCTCATACATATTCATATATAGTATGAATTAAACCTCAAATCTATATCTTTAATTATCTAATTACTACCCACAAGTAGTATTTCCTATGGTGACCATTTACTTTTAGTTATGACACCTCAAAGTGAGTTTTTAAGAGTCACTCTTTAAGCGAGTTCTTATGAACTATACTCCGATATCATCTCAAAACTATCATCACAAAGAAGTAGAGTTACAATAGCCCTAACATGTGAACCATGCTAAGATAGAAGTTTACTTTATAGCTACTATCATAGAATTGGTTCACACAAGGTGAGCCTAACTCAACTGCTTTGGGTCGTCCAATTTGGCATCTATTTATTATAACTAGTGGTGTAATCTTTTAAAATGATTATTAAAAATGAATATATAGTTAAATCCATCCAAAAGAATTGAGTTTCATATGTGACATTTAACAAAATATTTTGAAATTGACAAGTATTTACAAAATTATATTTGTATGGAAAAATAATAGGTCTAAGAAGAGAATTTGTATAACTTCACAGGTTTACGATACATAGTATACACATTAATTATAGGAAAACTAAAGGGTTACTTAAGAAGACCTTAGTGGTTTTCCTAGAAGTTAGTAAAATTGACAAGCAAGGTAAGAGTTCAACTAATTCTTCTTGATCCTCACTCCTCAACCCCATTTTCTAATATTCTGGAATTAGGTGGTATGCTTTTAAATCTACTTTGAACTTGCAAAAAAAACATAAAGAAATGAGTGACAACTTACTTAATAAGTAGGATGGAGATAGAAATACACATTTAGCACAAATCAATCAGGGTTTTCAATCAAATTAGTTAGAGGCAATATATGTACAAGCAAATAACATCACACAATTTTATCTAGTCCATAATGAGATTAAAGAAATTGCACTTGCTCTAACCCAGATTGAGGAATTTAACGTTACGCACTTAGGTATTGAAGCCAAACCAAGGCTTATGCAATGGAGAACATCCTCCTCCCAAGACTACCTTCGAACCACTGTCCCCAACCTTGCCATAACTATCTCTTTTATCACTTAGTTCGATTAACAATGGGGAAAGGACCATTTCAACTATCCTCATCGCAGGATTCGTATTTAGCATAATAATCCTACAGGACACCGTAGTAGCTTACGATGAATGTCAAGTTAGAAGTTATGCTGAGTTTAAGTTAGTTCATTTTTTAGGTGATCAACCAATTTAATCAATCCAAACAAAACAATATACACAAAAAGCTATAGTACGAAGTTGAGCTCTTACAGTAGCAATAAGACAATATTTAAGCATATGTACAACATACACACAAACAACTAAATTAGAAAGATAAGCCAAAAACATATTTAAACCTCCAAATATCATAAAATAATGCTCCAAAATGCCACAGAGCATTGATCGCACTTACCTTAGTACTGATGCTCATGATCATCGAACATTGCTCCAATCTTCCTCTATCATCCCTAAATATTTAAAGTAACCTCTTCAGTTTTCATCTAATATATAGAATAAGAATTCATTTTGTCATTTAGGCATGCTCTTAAATTTGAGTTATGTAAGTTTCCCAAACTATTTATTAAGTATTAGTTAAGTAATACAAGTTCTAACCAAGGTTCAAACATGGTATTTAAGTGTAGATTGTTGTTTAGGAAGTTTCTAACCTAGGTTCTAACTCTAGTAACTCCTTAGAGTGTATATGTAGACAACTTTCTAACCTACTCTCTAACTCTAGGTGATATGATATTCAGTGCCAATCTACCTTTTGACAAACTTCTAGTTGCTTTTATTGTAGTACTTGTCAAGCTTCCTTCATTAGACTATTTTTTGGCCGAGTTTCTAACCCTGCTATTACTTCTATATTTCACTACTTTATACATAAACTCAACTTAACTTGAGTTATGCATTAAAACTATGTTAAACTTGTATTTACAATATGGTCACATCTTAATCCTATAGCTATCTATTACACTTCTTTACCCAATTTTACTTATATATAAATTGTTTAAGAAAATTTTAGAATTAAGCATATATACCACCAAATTTCAACTCAAACTCAAAAATCACCAACTTAAAACTTGAAATTACTCACTTTTAGTTGCTGCATGCTAGTGAATACAAATTATGACATGTTTTTGAAAAATCCAACAAACTTTTTTGGAAAAATTCCATTACTAAGACATTGTTTTGTGAAAAACAAAATTTTCCCAAAATCCAACTGCTTGATTTTGAAAATCCAACCACATGGTATCGAAATATAACCTTTGAAGAGTTTAGTTATAAAAATTCAAACCAAAACTATAACAATTGTTAAGACATTTTGCTTAAGGACCCTATACTATCACTTAAATTTTCGCAAATCTAATTTGATATTTGAATTCCTCATACAACAATACGCAGGAAAACCATGTTTCAAAATTTTTGGAGGTCATTTGATATTTTTAGTAAATTTTAGTTAAAAATGAGAAAACCAAACACTCATCAGAACACCATGCTCTAGCCACTATTGAGGGATGAGGATTTATCTACCAAGCTAAGTATGGGGTTTCACTTTAAACTATAGTTATTGTTTGCTCCTAAAACTCTCCAACTATGGAAACTCTAAAATGCCCAAAATTGTACTATTTTCTTTGCATAATTTTTCTTCCTATTTTCTCTCTCACTAATTTTCTAAACCTTGAAATGACCAAAACCTTCAGAAGAAAGGCAATTTGTATTTTTATAATGGGGTTTAAGAGTGATTTGAGTTTTTTTCTCTATTAAGTATGTGTCAATATGTCTTTAAAGGTGTCCTAATTTGGTTTCTCTATATATAAACCATCTTTAGATGATATCTTAAATTGCCATATCTCATGCAAGCTTTCTTTGCATGCCATGTAATTTTTTATGATTTTCTTTTATTAATTTAGTGAATTATGTATATATTTTGGTATTTTTAATGATCATAGAAACCTTCAGAAGAAAGGCAATTTGTATTTTTATAAAGGGGTATAGGAGTGATTTGAGTTTTTTTCTCTATTAAGTATGTCTTAATATGTCTTCAAGGTGTCCTAATTTGGTTTCTCTATATATAAACCATCTTTAGATGATATCTTAAATTGCCACGGCTGATGCAAGCTTTCTTTGCATGCCATGTAATTTTTTATGATTTTCTTTTATTAATTTAGTGAATTATGCATATATTTTGGTATTTTTAA